>WYDI02031297.1:0-24217 GCA_009867235.2 Psittacus erithacus | reverse complement strand
GGAGTTGTATTCTTTCGATTCTCTTCCCCATCCCTCCGGGAGCCGAGGGAGGAGGTGGGGGGGCAGTGAGTGGACTGCGTGGCAGGCCTTAAACCACGACACATGGGCATGTAAATACTGTATGTATATAACATATCTAGGGCTCTGGTGCTCAAACTATATTTTTAAATAGATTGGATAACTCTTCTACAATTACAAAAAAAAAAAAATCTTCTAAATCACATATTACGTCTGGATCACTAAAAAAGTATAATTCCACAGTGCACAGGAAAGGAGGTCCACAAAAGATAAAACCCCACAAAAATCATGCATAAAATCTCAAATGCTCTATTTTGGGTTATATCCAGCCTGAATTCTTCCAAACACATGCCTCCCATATGAAATGGTGAGGCAAATGATTCTGTGATTCCATCTACTGAAGTTATTTCCACTGTGCAGTCCTGGAAATTGCTTGGGCAGAGGAAAAGGTCTGAATTTGCATAAATGGATTTCTGTTTTGCATTGCGCACTATCTTCCTGTCATTTAATTTCTATCTAGCAAAAATAAAAGTAGAAGAGAGCTACAAAATGTAATTGTTCATCCTCTTATTTCTTAATAATGGCCCACATACTACCATCTGTTGTGTAATACAAGCAGTAATGTAACAGAGCAATAGCCAACACAGTGGCAAGGAGCAAGGACTCTAGCAAGTGATGCCCAGACAGCAGAGAACTACCTCAAACCAGAAACAGCATGGATGTTTCTGGTAAAAGAAGTAAGAGAGGGATATAAGAAGCAAGAGCTATGCTAACTATCATGGCAAGAAAAGGGCAAAGGAGGCACCAACATGCTGGCTGAATGCTGCTGGAAAAGGAGAAAATGAGATGCTGGTACATTGCAGATGAAAGGAGCACAAAGAGGAGTAACTCAAAGAAACAAATCCTCTCTCTTCAGCTCAGTTTTCAGTCATGATATCTGCAGTTAACGGCAGCTCCTTTTACATGGCTAAATCCAATTGCCACAGAGTACAAGCTTTGGTACAGCTTCAATCAGAGCTGAATGTGATTTTGGCTCCTAAAAAAAAAGCAGTGTGCTGCCTGAAAAACACAGACCTTTGGGACTGGGGAAATGGATACATCAACAGAAGCACTGCCAGTAAATCATGGGAAGTGACTTTTCTTCTTTATTCAGCACTCACTAGATCATACCTACAATACTTTGTCCAGTTTCGGGAACCCAATGCAATTGATAAACCAGAGTGAATTCAGCAGAGGGCCCCAGGACTGCCAGAGCTGGACCACCCATCCTGTGGGGAGAGGCTGAGGAACAGTGGCTGCTCCAGCCTGCAGCAGGGAGTGCTTTGAGGGCACCTAACAGCAGCCCTCACCCTCCCCTTGCCTGCAGGGAGGTTATCAAGGAGAGAGACAGGCTCTTCACAGCTGTGCCTGGTGAAAGGAAGAGGAACAGGTATAAACTAAGACAAGAGCTGTTCAGGTTGCATATGAGAAGCAATGTTTTCATAGTGAAGACAGCCCAGAAGTGGGACAGGCCACCCAGAGAGGCTCTGCGGTCTCTGTCCCTGGAGGTTTCAGAGGCCCAACTCCTGGGACAAAGTTGAGCAACTATGTCTGACTTCAGAGCTGGCTCTACTGTGAACAGGAGCTGGACAAGATACCTCTTGAGGTCAATTTACATATGAATTAACCTGTGAGTCTAGGAAAGGGATGCTAACAGATCTGTAAGGCTATTAGAACCTCTATGGGTATGAGAAAACCCGTATGAGATGAGGCATTCAGACTATATAAGTTGAAATGCATTTTTCTGCCTTCAGCATATTCTGCATAACAACACACAAGGCAATCAACAAGAGGGAGGAGCTGGAGAGGGACTCTTCTTCAGGGGCGGTAATGGTAGGACAAGGGGTAATGGATTTAAACTTAAACAGGAGAAGTTCAGGTTAGATATAAGGAAGTTCTTTATTGTGAGGGTGGTGAGGCACTGGAACAGGTTGCCCAAAGAAGTGGTGAATGCTCCATCCCTGGCTGTGTTTAAGGCCAGGTTGTATAGAGCCTTGGGAGACATGGTCTAGGGTGAAGTGTCCCTGCCTATGGCAGGGGTTTGGAACTACATGATCTTAAGATCCTTTCCAGCCCTAACCGCTCTCTTATTCATTCTATGCCTAGGGATACAAAAGACAGAAAAATAAGACAAGGTAAAAATGTTCTGAGAGGCAGAAGTAAAAAAAATATACCTATTTCATGAAAGAATAGCAAAACTTAAAACACAGTATTACAAGAAGAACATAATAAGGAAGAAGAGAAATCTCAAGATCAGAAAAGTGAAAGACCATATAAAAGCAAAACCAATTCACAAAGGAAACAGAAGAGTTTTCCCCATCTCCGCACGCAGATTTATCCTTGGAAGGTGAGTTGTTATAGTAACAACACTCTCCAGGAATGTTGCCAAGAAGTGGCATATCAGCCTCCACATTATGCCTCTGGGGCAGGTCTCCAGCTGCTATTTCAGAAGAATAAGTGTTTAAGAAACTGCTACCAAATAAATGTTCATTCCTGTAAGCACTAAATGAAAACTACACCTATAACAGCACAAAGAATTTTACCGGTCCCAAAAAAGGGGATAGAATGAATTAATATATCAAAAGTAATTCAGACTAAGTATGAAACAGTAATGTTAGGGCAAGAAAGTAAAGTCTGATGTGAAAAAATATACATAGGTCTGATAGTAGAGGAATACTGAATAGTTTCTTCCTGTCCTCCAGATAATACTGAGATTAAAAAAATAAAAAAGGCAAATACAGAAATGTTAAAATTTTTCAACATTTTTGGAGAATGTAGATGACCTTATGCTGATTTAAACTGAACACAAAATAAAATAACATCTTTTAATTTCCACTTTTTAAATAAGCACTTACCACATAAGCAGTTACAGTCTTTACTTTGTCTCAATGAAACCTAAAACAATTAAGGATGGAAACCAAATTTACTTGACTAGCTTTTGTTATGCTTCTTTAAATGCTGTATTATTTCACAGTGTTTGTAAATTAAAATTACCAGGGCAGAACAAGCATATTAAGTAATACCAGCTACCTGTAATAGGCAAAGAAGTAGGAGTTTTGCCAAGCCAAGTTACTTTACTTCCTCTCCAACTGTGATGCTGTGATACTGCCAGGATTGAACTGCTGTCTAATCCATAATATCAAACGGCCTACTGGGGTTATTCTGGTTTTGACTGTTAGCCTGGTGTTTTAAAGGAATAGTTCAAATCTGATCTGTTCATGTGTATATGGACCTCTTCCCTTTACAAATATTTTAATTAGGATTTTTAAATACATACTGAGAAAGAAATGCCTTCACACTTCAAAGGGTATTTTTATAGAGTAAATCATAATATAAAAATCACAGTCGTTCCCAATCTCACTTCCTTAATATCTCCTCCCTGGCAGAGCATGAGGCTCAGAAAGTCGCCAAACAGACTAAACATTCTAAGCAGTAGCTAGAAACATCAGTGTTATCAGCACTGTTCCCAGACCAAAAGTCAAAAGCACAGTGCTGCACCAGCTACTAAGAAGAAGAAAAATGACTGCTACTGCTGAACTCAGGACAATATCCTAAAGAATCTTTGAAATATATTTTCCAACCTGACCTTTTATTTTGATGTACAAGCTGAATATCAGAATACTGTGTTAGTATAACATTAAAATAAAAGGGGGGAAAAACCACCTTCTGTAAATTGAGAGTTGACAAAAAATTTAAATAACTAATGCCTTAATGTTAAAGAACACTCTAATTTGAAACTCAGGTTCACACTTGAAAAATAACACCACACTAGAGAGAAGGCAGAGAGAGAAGATGATTCACAACTGAAATAAAGTAGGTTTCCCAATTATGTTTCCAAGTTTCAGCTAGAATTAAAAAAAGATACTTTCAATAACAAACTTCCTGCTAGAGTTACTAGGTATGCAGACAGTAGCACTGTGAAACAAAATGGGGCATTTCATTACTGTAGTTTAATTATCCAAGTACAGCAGTAAGACAATGCTTCAGAATGAACCTGTAAATGAATTAGATCATTACATGAGTTTTAATAGCCTTATGAGGCTACTAAAATATATTGGACAGTTAGAAACTGTTTTCATTTTTAAAAGTTTTCACTTGTAACATTCTTGAAGTACATGACTATGTCCAAATCTTTTGTAGCTTCTGCCTAAAGATATTGTTTAATTAAAAGGAGTATGTTATTGGTCTTTGAATAAAAAGAAAAGGAGAAATGTACTTTTCCAAAAATGCCTTTAAATTTTCCTCTTGGTTTACTTAAATTGGCTGACTTGCAATAATTCTCAAAGTTATCTTGTTAGATAAGGTCAGTAAAAAAAAAAAAAAAAGTGTTTATTAACACAGACTACATTTGAAAACAGATTACAAGTGAAGTCATGCTTACAAAATATAACTTGGCTGAATGCAGTAGGAGATGGGCATATAATTCTTCCTATTAAACTGCTAGGTATAACCCGAACTGAGCAATCTCTTACTGCACTGACAAACTGGGTCAGGAGTGTTGAAGGATGTGAGTAACCACAGGCTTTCAATGCACATAAAGTATTTTGGCTGTATCTATACTGTACATTATGCCAGTGGCTGAACCCTAGGTCTAACTCCCCTTCTTATCCCTTTCAAACTGTGAAAGCCTTCCACTCAGTCTGTAGCACCCTTCAGCCCAATCATGATACCATGAGGAAAGCCTCTGGTCAAAATCAGGTGGGAAAGGCTGGCTTAACTTTCATTGGACCACTCATGAGAAAAAAAAAACAACATCATGGTTGAGAGGCATCTCATGATCCAGGTTTTAAGGACCTTCCTGATGCTGGGCATTTCTGAACTATATTCAGAAAACAGAGAAATTACTTTAGCCAGGAAAGGAGAAGAGCCATCCTCATCCTCATCTTTGCTCTCACTGTTTCTGGCTCTTGCTTCATGCCAAAGGAAGCTACACACAGGCAGAGGACTCAGCTGGGTGCTCTGCCCCGTAGCTGGCTCTGGACAACAGCAAGTGGTACAAGCCCATGACCGTACATATAAAAGCACAACCACTGACAAATCCACTAGCTAATTTTATTTTGTTTTTAGAAAGTATTAAAATGACAAATACAAACCCACCACAAAAAAAAACTTCACCCCCAAAGATTCTTAGAGCGTAAATATGCCTCAGTGTCTTTAAAAAATAATCCCCATCCCAATTCAACAATGCCGAAACTGGTATTTTAATGATCTTCTGAAATATAAACATATATATTAGAGGCATTTTAGAAATTCTGAAGGAAGTATTAAGAGCACCAGATTGCCTATGAAATTCTTGATGCTCATCAAAAAAATGCACCAACTAGATGCAAAAATACCAGATGTAGAAAGAAAATTTATTTAAAGTAAACTCAGCACATGCCTGTACATGTTGAGTATTTACACATACTCAAAGTGGTCCAGAGGTCTTCAGGAGAAAAAAGTGAAAAAGAGAAAAATGCAATAGGGAGAAATGAAGAAGAATTAGAAAAAAAAAAAAAGAAAAAGAAAAAACAAAATGGCAGTAAATTGGAAAAGATGGAAATGAAAGTTTTAACAGAAAGGTAACAGGTTTTTTAGGATTTTTTAAAAGAAGTAGTTCTAATTTTTACATAAACTTTATGAAAAGTTTTAATTTTATTTGCTTCTAAAATTAACTGAAATTTGTTAGATGATAATTTGAAAATTCTTTTAGCTTAATTGCCACTGGGGAAAAATTAATTTTGAATATCTATTATGACAATTACATGCAGCTACATTTTCAACTCTAATGCATTTTAAATAACCTTCATCAGCCAGTGATTTGAATTTCAAATTTCCTTCTATGAAGAAGTAAAAATTAGATAGCTTTCTGCCAATTTTCATAATAAATTGCTCTTTATTTATGTTGCAAAGCCTCCTTTACTATAAGCAAATGAAAACCTTGCAAGAAATTTAGTCCTCTTAAGACTTATTATATTTCATCTCCCTTTATTAAAAGAAACTAAATTACAGTGCCAAAACTGTGTGCCCTCCCCCATATACCATAACCTGATGTTTGTACCTGATTCCTTTTACAGCTATTTCTTAAGGGACCATGCCTCTTGCCATTTCCACATCAAAATGTAAACATTTCCCAACAACACAGACATTTAATTCATAGAGCTTCAAGGGAAAATGTTGCCATTAAGAAAAAAAAAAACAGAGTCAAGTGCTGAAGGCTAGGAAAGGAAGTCTTAAATATTACTTTGTTAGTTCTGTAAGTTTTCTCCGCCATTTTCCTGTTGTTTTTATAGCAGTGGGCCCCTGTTTTTTATCTATGGCATTCCTACTCCATATTAAGACAAATAAATACCTTGATGTTTATTGGCATGTCTTCTAAACATATTAGGATACACATTGTCTTAATTATATGATCATAATTGATTTTTCATAATGGCTTTTAACCTCAGTCAGAATAAATGTTAAATATCATTCTGTTGAAGAGAGGCTTTATAAATTATGTTTTATTTTCATAACTTCATTGTTTTTCTGACTTAATGGTACACTGAGAGGTGTGGATTATATTGACAGGAAAGAATCAAAGAAATTGTATGGTGAAAACAAATGGAAAAAAAAACCAAACAATATGTCCCTTAAACTTTTGATCTTAATTTGAGATATCCAGGATTCAGCTTTTCAACAACACTTGCATTAAGAAGGGCAGCTTAGTGCAAATCACCACTGCAGAATCCATCTGATTTATAACCTAGCTTAACTGTTATTCTTGATCTTCCCCCAAGGACCAGTGGATATGTCCTTCAGAGACCTTATTTCCAGTCTTTCTTCTTGTACCTATCCTGCAGCTTCATCTGGGTACCTGGTACTGAAACCCTTGCTTCCAAACACAGAGTCTTCTCATCTCAGAACTTGCCACTCCTGGGAAATACATGAGAAGTGCATACCTCCCAGATGCCCACAACAATAATGTAGTGTTATTAGAGAGCAATTTGCTTTGGTGTTAAAATTTGAACAACCCCTCTTGCTTTTTCTTAATGTGCATCTGTGCTGCTGCACTGATTCTCTTTGCAACAAATGTAACTGAGCTGAAGAGACAAACCATATCCATACTTTTTGCTTCCTGGTCTACCTTCTTTCCATTGTCAAATTCTTATTTCTCCACCAGTCTCCTAGATTTTGTGCAAAGTCAATTAAAATAGATTTATTTACCCTTAGTAATATACACTTTCTTTACCATTTCCTACCCCATTCTTTCCTTTAGCATTTCTCATATCAATTCTTTGAAGAGCCAGCTTTGAACTGCCCAAAGCTCTTGGTGTTTTTCCCAGATATCTAACAGATAAGGTGCTCTTATAGGGTGCCAGAGCATTTATTCCTTTAGTTTTCTTCCACATTCTAACATTTGGTCTACTTCTTCACTAAGCTTTAATTCAGCAATTTTCCTTTCCATGTTACCTACCTGTCAAGAGTACATATGTACAGAGAATGGCTCCATGATCTCATTTCAAACACCTGACCCCAAACTAGTCTTCAGAAATGACAAGTAGCTATTAGACTGAACGTCAGGCTTTAGCCTTGAAAGAACTTGAGAGAACATATTTCATTATTCAAGAGAGAAAATTATATGAATGTTCATCATATATGAAGCTTTACAGATGACATGAGACATTTTAGGTCAAAGTCAGAAGTGCTTCTAACAAATATGCACAAAACATGGGTTTGCAAAGGTTTTAAGCTTTGCCAAAAGGTGGACAGATTTTCATGGCAAAACCAGAATATATGTAACTTGATATACAAACCATTGTGTTCTCTACTGTAAAGCAGTAACACCAGAAAATTTTAAAGAAATAGCTCTCTTCAGACTGTTTTAAGAGACACTAGGAAGATTAAGTATATTTTTTTTATCACTAGAAAAAACTGAAATATGCTCAAGAGAGGGCAAGAGCAGTTTGACAAAATGCACACAACACAAGGTTATATCTGGAGCTTATAGAAACTTCAGTGACACATACTTCATAGTTCATAGAAAGGTCTAGGTTGGAAGATATCTCTGTAAATCATCTGCTCCAACCTTGAAAGCAGAGCTTTTGATAAGGTTACACAGGGTCCTGCCAAGTCAGATCTTCAGGTCTTCAAGATTTCCTCGAGCTAGGAAATTCTTACCTCTCTGGTCAGCCTGCTCTAATGTTTAGTTCTTTCCATTGCCTTTTTTTTTTTCTCCCCTTCTTATATCCAGCTAATTTCCTCTGAAGTAACCTCTGCCCATTGCCTCTTGTCCTTCCCCTGAGCACCCTTTAGAAGAGAGCACATCCATTTCTCACTTCAGCCACTGTCATCAAAACTGGAAAGCTGTAATTAGATACCCACAGGCCTTCTCTCTTCACTAGTGCAAATCCAGTTCCTTCAGCCTTTCCTCATGTCAGCTTCTACAACCTCCAGTTTCCTCACTTGCCCTCTGCTGGACCATCTCCATTTTTTTTTTATGTCTGTCTTGAATAGAGCAGCTAGGGTACCAGAACTGGACACGATATTCCAGGTATGGCTTAAAATGCACTGCAGCGGAGAGTATGCTGCAGATACTTCTGTTAAGGCAGCCCAGGACATGGTTTGCCTTCATTGCTGCCAAGGCACAGCCTCAGATCACTGGCCAGTGGGATTCTCGAGGCTTTTTCAGCAGAGCTGCCCTCTAGCCACTGAGTCCCCAGACTCTTTTGCTGCTTTGGTTATTAGGTCTCAGGTGCAGAACTTCATGTTTATCTTGCTAGAGGTCATAGAGCCTCCATCCCTGAAGATATTCAAAACTGGACATGGCTATGATCAATGTGATCTGACTGGTGCTGCTTTGAGTAGGAAATTGAACTAGATGGAAACCAGAAGTCCCCTTTCAGCCTGAATTGTTCTATGGGTCAATGACATTTTGGAGTTTTAGATCATAATTTTTATATTTTTTCCCCCTCCTGGTAAAATGTTTAAACAACCCTTCACTCTCCAAATATTTTTTTTTATAGTAAAAAGTTCCATCTACCTCCTTGTTTTAACACTTCATATAGTGGGAATACAGGCTCCTATTTAAACACGATTTTTAAGAGTAGTGTCACTTTTGCTGCAAAACTATGCACACACTCAAGTACTACTACGAATTTACTTTAATAAGGGTACACGGATCTTCATATAAGAAGCACTACTAAGATGTCTTAGAGTTGCTTTGTGCTACCAGTAGAGACTTAGAGATGATCTTTACTTCTCCCACTGTTTATTCCCTCCTTGATACTTAGATTCAGCCACTGATGGCACTGATGAGGAATTCAAAGCCACCTATGGACATAAATTCTTTACATACCCTGTGAATTGACACTTCTAATTAATATTAGAAGTGTCTTCAAGGCTTCGAAGGAGTAGTACAGTACTGCGCAGGAAGAGACTCATAGGGTCATTTAAGCATTTCAGGTTTGAGCTTGTGAGAACTCAAAGTTCTATCAGCATGATCAGCTTGTAGATTTCTTCACTACATTGTTAAGGAAAGAAGATGTTATTGCCTTAATGCAATCTTTGTTGAAAGACATTTTGTTTTACTAGTTTGCATGCTGCCCTTTGATGTGCTCAGACTCTATTAACAGCTTTATTACCAGCAGAGCCTCAATTATTCCTGCAGTTTGCTTTTGGTGCATAGAATGCTTGCTTTGAATGATTACATTGTTCAAATACTTTTATATTTTAAGAGGGATCTGATAATTACTGCAAATCTTACTGTTTGGTGTGCAGAACTGAGTAGTTTTACTAACAGTTATTCATTTAAACAGAGTTCATTTTAATCTCATCAGCAGAGAAATAGCTGCCCATGAAAGCAACATACTTTGCAGCCTTCACATAACAATCAGATGATTTTGCTAGAAGACAAGATATTACACGAAAGTGCTGTAAATAAATATTTGAAGAAAATTACATTACAAAATGGGGAAAAAAAGGGAATATAGTTTCAGAAAAATTTAGTTATCTCTGCTTTGGAAGGCTCAGCAAAATAAGTGTGTGAAAACCACACAAGGTACACCTCTTTCAAAGAGCTAAGGCTTACAGAAAATGATTGTTAAATTCTCAGTTCTTTGCAGGTAAAAATTGACAAAATATTACTCAAAACTAACAGGCACACATGCCTACATGCATTCACTGGGCTCCTAAGAAAATACTACATTGACATCACTATTCTGAAATTTTCTGGAAAAAGTCCTAGGCAATAAAACTTTTTAAGAACAGGGATAAAGGGAGAAGAGGAAAGGACAAAGTAGTCTAAATCTGGGATTGTTCTCAAAGTAAAAATCTGGTATTGGTGAATGTGACCAGATCTTCATAAGGTATTCATGTTTAGCTTTTGTCTAATATGAATTTTTGAGTGAGTTTAACCATATGAGAAAATAAAGACTTCATGAGGAAATTTAGATCAACTAACAGTTCAAGCAGAATAGTCAACATAACAAACCTGGACAGATTTAAAAACCAGAAGGCATAAACATTACACAAAAAAATGAGGAAGTGAGGAAGGGGAATTCAAATAATATTCAAATTTGGATGCAAATCAAGTGTTATATGTTACCACAGAAGCAGAAGAACTAAAGCCTAACAATTACAGATGTTTATCCAACTTCCGTTTGAGAATGTCTTTGCATCTGAGAAGCAATGTGACAATCATGAATAATAGCAGTAGCATTCTAGATTGGAGGTCCATAAGGATACTTGCATAACTTCATATTTGTCATGACCAGGAACAACATAAGAGGCTGAAATGCTCCACAATAAAGCAAGAATCTTGAACTAAACTAGAATAAACAGTAGGCTAGTTCACATTTCTTTAGCAATAAGAATCTTTATTTAGGCAACCTGGTGGTGGCCAGAGAACCCTGCGAAAGTAAAAAACCAACCAAACAACCCAAAAGTAACTGGGTAAGCTGAAACAATCAAAAAGAAGTTCTTATAAGGATTATGATAATGCTACCATATGTAAATATATTCGGTTTTCATTACAGACTTGTAATTACATTTAAGAATAGCATGGGCTATCACATAGATGACTGTGGCAAAATTTGGTGTTTCTCAAAGTTATCAGGAATTCACTTACGTTGAAATTTTTTTAAGTGAATAACCACCTCATGGTTTAAGGCCGTCTCAATTACAGACTAGCAACTGTGCTGTAGAAGAATCTTGTTCCTGCATACTGAGTTTTTAAACACAAGAAGAACTTGTACCCTCCTGTCTCTTACAAAATGGGACTGCTAAGGTGTCACAGAAACTCTGGGTGTGTGTTTCTGTGTGCACGTGCACAGGAGACCTTATCACTGAGATCCAGTCAAGAAACTGCTGTAGCTGGTATAAGAACTTGTCATAAATCACTGGGATTGAATTACATAAATCACTGTTTTCTGAAACCAGTATTTAGCGTTTCACAAGTTTCTTCAGGACAATCAATCAGTGAAACAAAAAGTTAATGTGGTTCCCCTTGTGTGGGTCTGGCCACAAATTTGATTTAGCAGATCACAGCTAGTAGGCTACTGCTATCTCTTTCTTGAGTATTATTTATTTTTGTGGACACATATTATATAGCATGTGCTTTAGACCATCTGTTCCACAGATATTTTTGGCTATCAGAAGTCATTGCTAAAATGTTGTGCAATTTATTTTATTTTGCTTTTGCAGGTTTATATGAAGCACATCAGAATCGAACATAATAATAGGGAGAAAACCCAAACAAAACCCAACAAAAAAAATCTAACATCTAAAAATCTTATCCTGCTTTGATCTTGCTAACTCGAAATTCAAAACCTTAGAAATAGCTGTTGTTGACATAATCTTGAAGTAACAATCTTTCATACTGAGGGGATTAAATCAGTAAGTCTTGAACTCAATGTCAGATCACCTATTTATTTATTTGAAGGGTAAGCACACCAGCGCTGACAGATTCAAGCTGCTCTTGCTCCAAGGCAGCTATATCTTGTCAGGGACAGACCTAACTCACACCATCTTCACATTGTGTGAAGGTTATTTACCTTATTAGTGAAAGACAAGTATGTATTAACAGGACTGGAGATTTTACAAGTAATGGAAGAATTCACTTCTGTTGGTTCCCATTTTGGAGTTTATGGCCTACTATTATTAATTCAGTTATGTAATCCTCTAAATTCCTTTTAGGCTCTCGAATGAATATGTTCTCCATACTTTTCGAGTGATCATTCTGTGTAGCTGGGGTTAAAGTATCCATGATCAAGTTTATGATACAGAGAAATCTCCGCAGAATCCTCCCATGCATACCAGAGCATGCCAGTTTTCCCTTCAGTAAACTCCAATGCAAACGTGCTAATTTCTACTCTCTTTCTTGCACATTTCCTTTATACTCTGGGGTCTTTGGCAAGCTTTTTGCCCCTGATGGGTCTGAATCTATATTTATAAAGTCCAAACTCTTCTGGTTAGTTGCACTTCAAGCTCTACTTTGTTCTTTCTAATTCTGCTTTAACAATTAATTGGCCATCTGTAATGCTTCCCAGTTTAACTGGATACACTTCAGGTTCTGAAGTTTGATCTCTTATTTCTAGTAAGCTTCATGTTGCTACTTGGTCATGTTCAAGGGAAAACAGTACAACTAAGCTATGACTTACCTGAATAAGAATGTAATGATCTAAATCTACAGTAGTGAGAAGTTTTAATTTGATACCAGAAACTGGAATGAACAGATGAGGTCATGTTTCAACTAATGTAAGTAATATTCACTGTTACTGTCAGGAAACACTTGTCTATAAGGACTAATGTTGTTACTGTTATTTATAATAAGAAAATTACCAGGAAAAATACCAAAGCAATGCACAACAGCATTAGAGAATTTACACAATAACAAATAAATCCACATGTATACTGGGGAATGGTGGATGGTGGTGGAAGAGAAGTCCATTTTCCAAAGAGACCAGCATATTTGCTCATTGGGAATTGTTTATTTAGGATAATGTAAAGTAGAAAGTCTCTATTTTTTAATCCTCTTAGCTTCTTGCTATCAGTCCTATTTTGAGTTTTTTTGGGTTTTGCTTGGTGGTTTGTTTTTTTCTTAGCCACTTCTATAATTCCCATTGCCCAATACCCGGGTTTATTGCACAAGCGTAGAAAATATACAGCCTTCTAGGTAAAATGCGTTAAACAAGAATTTGATTTGAGCTACATTTCAAGCTCAAACATGGAAAAGTTGAGTACTTGATAAGTTACTTCTATTGGGGCACTGCTTGCAATCCTGAATACTGTTTTGAATGCAGATAAACCAAAGGTATTAATTTTTGTTATGTTTCCACTTGAGAGGTAAATTTTTCTGCTCTGTGTAAGAAAGCTATGAAACCTGCACAGTTTTAGACTACTTAAGACTATATGTTACTCTTAGGTGCTTTCCCAAGGTAACCTAGGCTGATCTGAATCATTGAATCATGATATTCTGGGAAGAAGGGTTTCTTAAGATTTGAGTTTATTTCTCATTACCTTAGCCTGATTTGACTGGTAATAAATTAATTTTCCCCAAGTCAAGTCTGTTTTGCCCATGACAATAATTGGTAAGTGATCTCTCCCTGCCTTTATCTCAGCTCACAAGGATTTATTATATTTTCTCTCCCCTGTCAAGCTGAGGTGAGGAGTGAGAGAGCAGCTTTGGTGGGCACCTGGCATCCAGCCAGGGTCAACACACCACTGCTATCAGCCCAAACCATCCAAACAATCCTTTTAAAGGCCCATAATTACATTACATTTTGAAAGTAAATGTTTTCTGAAATTTATGATGAAGAGAAGAATCACATTTGCTTGACTGGACCTCCTACACATTGGGGGAAAAAAATGCCATGGTGGTACATCTGTGAAAGTGCTAATAGTCTTGTACATGTTAACCCTAAACCTGCATAACAATATAAGATCAGAAGTTGGATTTTTGACAATATGAAATTACTGAGGCTGTTTTTCTTAGAAAACATTCACTGGATAATTGCATGCTAATTATTATATACCCATTTTTCACTTAAATATACCAAAAGGCTACTAGAACTTAAAGGCTCCTTTGTAGTTTTTTGATAAAAAGCATTAGACCTGCCTTTAGGAGATCTAGACTTACATCCACACTCTTCCAGTACTTGCAGTATGACCTTGGTTAAGTCAACTTTGTATTTAAACTTGCCAGTTTTAATGTAAAATCTAATGCTGGTAAAACATAAAGCTAAAGGTGACTAGATAGAAGACTATAATACAAGCACAGAGCTCTGCCCTATTTTAAGATTAGCTAACTTGCAATCTACTGTCTGACTTGGGGAGCCGATAACAGTAACTTATAAGACAGAAAGAAAAACCTGTGCTCAAATATCTTGTTTTCCATCACAGAAGTGATAGTGACAGAGAAAGCAGGGAGAATCTCATTCAGAATCCTGAATTTTTAGCCTTTAAAATCCTTGCTGTTAACAGAGCTTGAAAATCTTCAACAGTTCTGGGAAAAATGTTACATATTCAACCAGCGTTGCCATTACAACAGAGGCATTTGGCATTTTCAGGATTTGTTCAATACTTAAGGTAATAACTAATAGTTAAATGGTTAAGCAGCCATTTTTTCACATTTCCAAAATACTAATATTTAAAGAAAAAAAAAAATCTGTCACTTCACACACTCTGGGACGTTTGTGCTCATCTGGAAAAAACCAGCATGATATCTCACCTGTATCACTGAGATTTACAGACGTTTAAGCGTGCCTTTAGTGTTTATTAAGTTTTCAACCTATTAGGCAATTAGGTTTTCAACCTGATCCTTACCGTAATCTTTGTAAACTAGCCGTATCATGAACACACTCTTCCCAGGAACAGCGATAAAGAGGCAATAATTCAGTTCATGAGAAAGGCATGACTTACCTTGTGAAAGTTTCTGAAATATGCCGCTTTTTCATCTGGAAATTTTTCTAGTCTCCTGGGTCCTTTACTGGAAGCCTTCTTGAAAACCAACCAACAACGCCTGAAAATCTGCAAATGAAATCAGTGGATTATATTAGCTTTTCTTTAAAGGTGGACAGTACCCCACCTGCATTCAGTTACATAGTTGACTTGGAAAGAAATTTTAAAATTACAGTATTTTATTTTAGAAGTCTGGAAAATTTTGAGAACATTAATTATTTCTATACAAGTAATCAAAATTCATCAATTTATACATATGGATTGTCAGTCCTTTGTAGACTTTTTTCCTTTGATTTCTTTCATGCAGGTCAAATTTAACAGTTCCTGAATTCAAGTAGATCTATGAACTTTGGATACATAAAGAATTATAAGGCTGTCATTACAGAAATTTAAGAAATCATTCCATGCATTTCTAGCTTTCGTGTTTATTTCTGTGAGAGTATTGATACCACTGGGAAACTTTGCTTTTAAGAGAATACAGTAATCAGCAGGCAGTTAGTATAAACTTGTATGCACAGAAAAGAAAACACAAGGTTGAAATAAACACTAATGTGACCATTACTGGACAACAACATCTTGCTCTCTCACTTCATTAAATGATAAATTTTCTAAGGAAAAAATACAAAGATTATTAAAGTTTGGGAACAAGTTGTGAAAAATAAAATCCTTCAGAAAGCACAAACTAAAACAATATTATCCTCTCATTTTTATGAGAAACACACTAGATTTTGTTTAAAATGTGCTTTTCAGCAACAAGGGTACTTTATTAGACTATTTACCAAGCATTCTGATAGTATTGCCGTAACAAGAAGTTATAAATCAGGGTTGAATCATCAAATAAGAACACATTTGCAGTTTAAAGGGAAGCTGATTAAGGATAATCCTCTGGACTACATTATGCAAGTAAGGGAGTCAATATTAATCTAGTTTTATAATCTATGAAAAGAGTTTCTGTTGGTGTAAAGGGTTGTGGGCTAGGCCAGAACATCCTGGGCTTGAAAATCCCGGAATCGGCCGGAGCATCTTGGGCTGGGCCTGAACATAGAGGGGAGTGGCCACCCAGAGGGTAACACATAGTGGCCAGTCGGAGGGTGGTGATGTTCAAATGCAGCCAATCCTGTTAGTAGCATGAGAACAAAAGGTGTAGTCTATATAAACCATGGAACCAACCAGAATGGGGCGGGTAGTAAAGAGATCTCCACCAGTAAAGAAGTTTTTGGCATGAAACTCTGTGGGAGTCCGTGTCTTTAATCTCCACAAGTTTCCTTCATTCTCCTTTTCAATACTTGCACAGTTTATAAACAATAACACATGGATTTTTATGTAGTTATTTCAAGGATACATATACTGCAATTATAAAAAATAAGCTTAACTAACTACATTCTGATAGAATAATACTGACTACTGCTCTGTTGCTATTATCTCAAATGAGTGTTACCACACAAAGTAAGTTTTCTTTTAAAAAACCTACCATTGAACTACAGTATCAATATGTTTAATTATGAAGACTTTTGGAAGAAAAGATAGCATTTAACGAAATTCCTTGCAAGTATACTTCTTAGAAAGCATATAAGTTTTAGGCTTTTTCTACTAAGGTTGTAAAGTGGCAACTGTACAATTATACTTCCTATCTCAGAAATTACTCCACCTGACTTGGGGGAAAGCAAAGACAATATCATATTGGGGGGGAGGGAGCGGGGAAAGAAAGTAAAAGAAGACATTACACTGTGGGACATCATAAACCAGCTTTGTTAGATAATACTTTCTTCAAACAACATCTTGTCAGTGTTGCAACTTTACCAAAGCAACAGCACTGCTCCCACAGTTATCTTCTGATTAACCCATATTAATGCTTCATAACATTATGGTGTGAAAAGCTTTACACATAGGTAGAGGATATCCATGCTATTTTGACCTTACTGAAAACAACAGCCCAAATGTTCAAATGAGACATATTTATTCATTTTAATAAAAGTATCACTTTTAATAACATTCATGGCTCTTCTGGGATCTGGGTTGTTTTGTTTTTTGGGTTTTTTTTTTTAATCTATCTCTATTTTCAGTTCATCTCTCTTCCTCTGTGGAAAGTCTTTCCTAAGAAATTTTTTTATGAGGGCAAATCCATTGTCTTAATCTCAAATCTTTTATTGATCTCCTTATTTTTGTTATCCTCCCTTAATGGTCCTCAAAGACTTCCCTTTAGAAAAAAAAGATTAACCTACAGGCTCCATCATCAGTGGCAGTGGGTTTCAGCAGTCACATTTTACAGGTGACCTGAATTTCTGACAGCTGGTGATCAGGTTACAGAAGTTTTGTAGTAGTTGACCAAGAAGCTTTTTTAAGGGTATGCGTATACCAAAGCAATCCCTTCAGTGAAAAATAAGCAGGGTCTCCTGAATGCCAACTTCAGTCTTCTTCCACTGGTTATCAACCTAGGACAGTGTGGAAGCAAGTTTGAGGCTTCGCAGCTAAACTAACAAAATTCAAGAGGGAGGCCTTGACCCTTTTACTAGTGGGCAACGTGCTAGCAATCTTTAAGGATGATACTTATTAGGCCTTTTCCCAGATTTCAGCACTGGTATGAATTCAAAGGCTTCAGCACATAAACTGTGGGAATAAAGAGCCCTACCTTTTAAAAGAACATTGAATAGCAAGAAGAACTGTAAAGTTTTACCTTTAGACTGTTACTGCTTCAATTTATTGACATTTGGGTTTTTTTCCAGACCTTTAGGGAGGGGAAAGATCTGAAGAATGGAATGGATTGAAGAGGATTCTTGATAGTGTACATACACAAAGGTACATCCTTGCATCTGAATTTTGCTTTGTTTAACCTACTTTAAAAGCTGGCATAAACGTACACAGTTCCACTTCATTTCAGCAGCATTTTCCTTTATTTCACCAACAGACAGTTTGTATCTCAGTGTTTGAAAAAGCATTAGCATATGAATTTACCTATAAATATGGATAAATAGGTGCAGATGTGAGCACACAGCAAACAAACATTTGCGTTTCATAAGGCACTTCATTGTTATACAGAAGCCTACTCAATTATTCACGAACTGTGAGATACTCTTTTATCCCTGGCCTACTTTAGGATGCTATTGGCTGTAATCAAAACTTCTGAAAGACTTCTAAAGTCCTCAGATAATTGGGGTAGCCACTGTGAAAGAAAGCAACATCAGGCCTTTAGCAACAGAGAGAATAAGAACCACTCAAAGTGTTGTCTCCATAATATTTAGTATTTCCTGTGAGATCTAAGTGATCATTTAACCAGTTTAACAGCAATCTTGAATGAGCACTCACTGCTCAGTGAATATAATTTAAAAATTTTTTGTTAAGGGCAATGCCATTGCCTTTTTCTTGAGTAATTCAGAAAGATATTATTAAGTACATGCTATGTTTAGGTTACCTTTTATTAAAGTATCAATTAGAAGGATAAAATTTGTTCAGTATAAACCTGAGAAGGATTATATTCAAATTACCTGCTGAGTCCATGGCACAGCAGAATCTCTTTAAAGAACACCCTTTCTCTCTGTTTTACAAAATCCTACTACATGCGATACTATATATCAGTAAGTGATGGCAGTAACTCTGCACACTTATAGTCTGGTGACAACCGATCCAGCGGCTCCTTGCAATATTGTACAGGAGCGATTTTCATTATGATGTACAAGCTTGCAGGGGACCATAGTCTCTGCTTCTAAGGATGGACTCTGAGCAGTCTCATCTTATTAGCGACAGAAAATTATTCCAGATCTGGAATAATATAACCTTATCACCCCCAAATGATTTCCGAAATCTTTCAACTCAGAAATTGAACTTCAAGTTCTGCACCATTTCTAATATCTTTAGAGATCCCTTTTTTTATATTTTAATTGAAATACTGCAATAGATCAATTAATAATGAAAATCTCTGCATAATCTTCTTTTCTTACATTTTCTTCCACTTAATTCACCTCTCAGCTCTCCTTTCCAGCATGTTCAGATTTTTTTAATGTTCTTGACTAATACAGGCAAAAGTTTAGCCTCTGAATGTGTCATTATTCTGCATGCTCATATCATACATTTCTGCTATACTGCTGCCATGGTTGTTAATAATAAATCCATTAAAAGACATATTACAGGAAATCCACTGGTTAAATTAGGTTTTAGAAAGAAGAAAAATTTTTTCCTTTTCCTAAAATAATTGGTTTACAATGAGAATCTTCTGTATGATTTTTAATTTTATAGGGATTTTTAAAGACTTTTCCTAGTCATTTACAATAGATGCTTTTGAGGGTAACATTTCAATTTATCCACAGCAATACCTAATAAAGCTTTGCCAGTCATCACTAATATTTAAAGAGGGGATTTTTATTGACAAGTCTCTACACATTATTCCAGAAATTCCACCTCACACTCAAAAAAATCCCCCCCATCCATTTTTTTATTTTATTTTAATAATGCCAAAAAAAAGGAAGTTACAATGCTATAAGCTTTGTTTTTCAAACCACTTAATATGCTGAAATCTCCCTGCCTTTATCCAAAAAACTGTACAAATGGCAATCTCTTTCTTGAGTATATTAGAAAACCACCTGATTTTCTGCCAGAAGCTGTAGAAACATTTGCCTCTTGAGAGAAGTAGTAGTGAGTCAGCTTCTAGTCAGTAACAGAAACCCAGCATTGACCAGGATGGGCACCAAACCATCACTCATGCAATTTTTTTGCTAGCATAACCCATCAAATGGTTTTCCCAGAAGATATCTACATAATAATATTCAGTCCCACATTTACATCTTGTTAACTGTAGGGAAAGCTAGTTGTTTTCTCCTCCCTGACTTTCCATGCAGAGTGCTCTCCTGTTAAACAAGACAATATCTTCAGTGAATGCACTAAAACCACTAAAAAATGAATTTGCTCAAATTTACTTCATTAGTTACCTCCATTAAAAATGAATATTGTTTTTTATGGGGTATGTGAGAGAAATGCAGTTTGCTGTGAGCTAAAAAAAATAATCTTGATTCACTAATTTAAAAATGTAGCATTCATAATAAGAAAAATAAAATAGTTGTCAGAGTAGCCACGTTTAACCATTATTTAGACACCCACCGCTTTCTGAATTTTCTGTGCATATTTTGGCAAAGGGAGAAAAGATGAGGGGTGACACCTTACCACTTCAGTGGAACTACACTTGTCAAGCATTCAAGCAAAATTTCAGAGATTTTACAAGTGGCTATTATTTGTAAAAATATACTTTGTATATTTTGCATACTTTGTATACTTTGTATACTTTTGTATACTTTGTAAAAATATATTTTACTAAAATATTTGTAAAAATAGCTTAAACCATGACAAGGCCCAAGAGGAAAATGGAAAGACAAAATAATTCATGCCCCAGGTAAGGAGGATGTTATAGGATATAAGCTATTGCTGGGTAAAGTCAAAACAAGGCAAAAAAAAAAAAAAAAAAACAAAACCAAACACCTCATCCTTGCAATCCACCTGCCTGAGTTACCAGCACTTTGCATTAAAAAGATGGAAACAAGTACTGCTGTAAGAAGGCATACCTCTCCTCCTGCACTTAGGTTTCTGAGCATCTTTGAAATTAAGGTGCCCTACAGTGTTTTCCCTGTCTGGAACAGCTCTGTCTCATTTTTTGAAAAACAGTTTCCACTGCACTAAGTGGGTGCATTTTGGGTGGCAAGTTTGGAGCCATATGAAGAAGCAAAAGAGATGAAACACTACTACACAACACAGAGCTCCTGAATTAGTGCAAAGGATGCAGAGTAGCAGGGAATGGAAGTCAGTTTCTGCTCCTTTACCACATCATATATCTCCCAGCAACAGAACAGAGGTACTCCATAGTCATCTGACACCTCCCCCCGCAACAGGAGGAGCGGCAAAAATAACCTATAGCCCTGCTCAGAAGCATGAGGTTACTTTTTTCTGTCAGAAGCTCTGGGATGTGCAGCCAAGACTTTACCACAAGATACAATAAACCTTGGGAGGTTTTCCTTTTTCTTTATTGATTCTAACTTTCCACCTGCTCTTGGCTATTTCAACATATTTTCTGACCAAATGTTACTAAAGTATCTCTCACAAAGCAATTGCAATAAAAGCAAAGCAATATATCCCCAAAAGATCACTAGTAATGCCTTTAATAAAAAACGCTGTCAGAAGGCATGTTACGAAGGCTGTCCAACCCAGAAACATTCCTCATATATGATAACCTTGCATATACCCTTGAGCTTTTTTTATCATCCTAATTAGGAAGCAAGGTCAAACCCCTAGTTTATAAACCTTGTAGTGTGACCTTCTGCAACATTACAAAAGACAATCAGGCCTAAATTTTCTGATAGCATTTTTTATTTTTATTATTTTCCAGATTGCCAATCTGCTGGCATTTAAAGTTAGGAATAAAAGAAATATAGAAACATCTGCTACAAACTGTTTAATCTCAGATGAGATCATTCCTTGTGGGCTTGATTGCAGTCAGTAAGAATTAGGTTGGTTAGAGAGAGATGATTAGGGACAATTCATCCAGCTATAGTATACATACGTCATCTTTCTGCTGCCATAACATACCATTATAGATTCATATAGATGTTTATAATATACTGTAATTTATGGTGTTATAGTCACAGGCTATACATGTAACCCATAAAAAGATGTATTTTATTATTAGAAATTTCTGTGTAATCAAAGCACACCATAGTAATTTTCCAACTATTCCTATACTAACTAAACTACTGTGTGTATAAACACTTCACCTACAGAGTCTGAACTCTTCTATTTTTTTCTGTGTTTAAAAGGAGCAGGGAATATATGTCTGAAAAGATTTGCACGTTGCATTCCTGCGAAAAGAGTTATACAATTTCATCAACTTAAGCAGCCTCTGCTTAAAAGCTTGCCACCATTACTTTGCTTTGAACTGCCAGGAGGGCAATTCAAGGACAGAAGGACAGCATACACAAATAATGCATTCAGTCTTCATACCAGTCTGCAGATCAGCAGAATTTATCATTTATATTTGAATTGATCTTATTGTTATTTAAAAAGAATCAGTTCCAGCAACCATTTTTTAGCTTCCTGCATTTCCGATGCAGTTTTGGTGAGACTAACTTCTGTGATTCTTTTGGAGGAAAACTAATACTGCTTGCTTCATGTCTGGCCTCAGAGTAGGTGAAAAAAACCCCTCAAACCAAACCACAATAAAAATTTGGTTGCAACTGTTTTAGCAGGCATCCAGCAGGAAAATCTCAGAACTTGCATCGTTTTAAAAGAAATTATTATGACCAAGAAATCTCAAGCATTTCACTGAGCTAAAACTGGATGTGTAACACCTACTTATGAAAATTATGTAGCCAGAATTTGTACCCAAGTATCTTACAGATACTTTTCTAAATGCAATCAGAAAAGAATACCAACAGAGAAAGTTATGGTTTTGTTATACTTTAATATGAATTTTGAGTAACCTCTCAAACTGAACTGGAGAAACTAACTTACTTAACTCATTTGACTTTTCTTGGTGGGAATATCAGTTTCCCCTCCCTTTCTCCCCCCCCCCTTTTTTACAATGTTTTACTTTCATTACTTACAAATAAACACACCACAGCTGAGTATGATAAACCACAAACAATGCTTTGATATTATGGAATGTAAAGCAATTCACAGAATTGCTTCTTCACAGAATTTTCTTCTTCACAGAAGAAAAGATATGACTACTTTCATTAGCTTTTAATCATATAGCTATGCACTGAAATAATGGAAATACCACCGCAGTAAAGCTTCTTAATTTTTGACTTTTCCACAGATAAGCTTTTTAAGATGAAATGCAGTATCTTTTACATATATTTAGTAGGCTGTCATCACTTTGTTTTTGAGAAAGTTAAAGGCATTTAGCATTCCTACAAGGGACCTTAATGCTGAGAAACAGACTAGTTTGAGTTATTAAGATAGCGTTCTTATTTACGTCTTTATAAAAGTAAATTGAGACCTTTGCATGCAATCTGCAATAACACACATTGAAAGACTATCTATCTGCTCAGATCCTGTTTTATGTTAGGAAGGTGGGGATTTGTGAAATTAAGGGTTACAAAATCAAAACTGTGCAACAGAATATCTTAAAATGAAGCAGAGCCACCGAACAGAATAGCAATTGCAAACATTTGCTCTACACTACTGAGAGGCAAAATATTAAATAATTTTTACAGTTCAAATTTAGAGGGTTACAAGCTCAAATTCAGCTTCAGAATCCAAAATTATCCCTTAGCTTTATATCAGTTAGTAGTCTATTAAATCTATCCCTACTTTTCTGTCTATTATCACACAGAGCCCAACTTAGCAAAGGTATCACAGGTGTTAGTCCTCAAAATGCTCTTGTTTTAACTGATAAGTGGAAACAGTGTGTTTTGTATAGGATTTAATATAGCTGAGCACAGCACCAAGTCTAAAACTGTTTCCACAAAGGACAAAAAATGTGAGCTGAATATAAGTGCCGTTTATATTCATAGGTGCATAATTTCTAACATCAGTTGATCCTCAAAGTAGAAGAAGAAAGAGTCTTTTATTCTTGCACACATTTTGTCATGGCACACATTTGACATTTTCAGCATATATGTAGAAAAATCTTGCAAATCCAGCCACACTGATACATATGCTAACTGTAATCTATAGGTGTTGTTATTAAATGCCCATTCACAGTCCCAGGCATGCATGCAATGTGTTTAAATACAGTGGGACTAAACAGTATATAAATGCCACCGTGGAAAAACAGCCCTTCAAACATACTCTGATACATCGTACTACAGAACAGAGTACAGATTCTAAAAATGGCATTTATCCATGACATATCATTCAATAAACCTTGGAAGTATAAGGTTGTATGAATCAATCACTTCAGTTTCTTACAAATCAAATGTATCCTTCTTCATGAAGTTACATATCCTGCTTTAACTATCTCTCAAGTATTATGACATGTCTGACAGATTTTATGGAGAAATTAATCTTATACAGAAAAGATGTTCTGCAGTAGGATTCAATCAGGACCCTACAAAGAGTAATGACAGAGAGGATTTCTAATGTCAGTGCTGTTTTCTTAATATTTGATCAACTGCATTACTATAATCTTGTGGGTAGTTAAAGTTTGTGAGCAGTGGCAGGACTTAGCAATAGTGTTGACAATAGTCTGCAAGCAGTGGCAGGGCTTGACAATGGTTAGCAATAAGCAGCAGGCCGCAGTAGGCCAAAGGTTAGGGTGAGCTAA
>WYDI02031296.1:0-22725 GCA_009867235.2 Psittacus erithacus | reverse complement strand
GCTACAAACATGGGTATTATCAGTACTGTTCTCAGGCTGAAAGTCAGAAACACAGTGCTGCACCAGCCACTAAGAAGCAGAAAAAAAATGACTGCTACTGCTGAACCCATGACACTAGAAGAAGCTAGAAGAAATTTCCCAGACATAGAATAAGCCCTGGTAGCATTTGGCACATTCGAACTATAATCTGAAGATAAGAATTGATTATTTTGTATGTACCAACCTTCAGAAAAGTTTCTTACAGCAGCTGCTACAGTGATTGTATCTCCTAGGAAGATTATGATCGGTGGAGGCAGGTCGGTTCTACCTTGTTTATCTTTGGCTGAACATGGGAACAAATTCTCCAAAGTGCAGCCTGGGATCTTATCCTGAGATCTTAATAGGCAGTGCTGGTTTCCTGGCATGTTTTGTGAGTTGCCTCCACAGCAAAGCTGAGTGAAAGGTACCGGCCATGCCTGTGTTGCAAATATTTTTAAGTGTAACTGTAAGGTAAATAACCAATTTTTCAGCTGAAGCAAACAGTGGAAAAAATAGTTTGGGGCTGAACTGAAACAGAATTTTTACCTTTAAAAAGAAAATTTATAGACCTTTTTCTTTTTTAAAGAAAAATTTAAACCCCTTTTTACCTTACTTTACAAAGTTTCGTTTGAGAAATGAGGGTTCCAATACTTTCTATTGTATCATTTTCTTTAAACTGAAATATTTCATTAAATACTCTGTGAATTATCTGGATACCTGAATAAACTTTTTATTGGTCAGTTTTAAATGAGCCTAATCTTGTATGAGTAATATGAGTCAGTGAAGCCTGGCTTTCAATTAACTGTATCTGTTCTCCTTCTCCTACAGGGCCAGAGTACAATGATCCAGCTCCTTTGCCACAACCTCATGACATCTCCACAGCAATACCCGGTTTCCCCTTACACTCATGCACCTTCTGTCTATGATACCCATCTTTCTCATGTCCTCAGATCCTTCACTAGTACTTCCAGCTCCCTTCACACCCTGGACCTTTCCAAACTCCCATGCTTCCCACATGTCCCAAATGTCTCTCACAGCCTCTTTCCTAAGGGACTTTTGGCTTCATTCCACTTTCCCTACATTTTTTTTACATATATATATATACACACACATACAGAAATACTTGCTATATTTCCCATGTACCCTACTTGACTTTATTTAGCGTGACAGAGGACCAAGAAAAGGCAAGTAGTGCAAAGAATCGGAAATGAGCTTTGTGATTACTTGGTCAGCCAAGTGCTGTCAAGTGATGAATCTCCTGGCTTTCCCTTAGTGGGACTGCTAATGCTCTCTTATTTTACCCAGACATTGATCTTCAGCACACTTCAGGGATTTTGATATTTTTACAATATTTGCCTTTGTTAAAGTTTGTTGAAATTGGACAATGGGTTTCAAAGTTATTAGGGAAAGAGGGAGGTAAGCAATGTAACCTCATAAAGAAATTATTTTGATGGGAAAATAAGAAATTTTTGCTTTCAGACATCAAAATGAGATGTACTAGCAGAAACTAAATTCAACAGCCATCCACTAAAAGGCTTTATTTCTTGAAACTGCAGTTTGTCAAAAAGGCTCCATAACTGGGTTTGCATTGGCTTGAGATTTGTACGCACCGTGCCACAAAAAATCATGGTGATGTTGTTGAAACTAAAGTAAAATTTCTGAATATACTGATTGCCATTGAGAAAGCCCTGCTATTTGTCTGAGGACAGGAAAACATAAAAATCAGAAATGTCATCCTTACTACCAGCTCTGGAAGTCTGTGAATTTAACTCCAGAACTTGGATATGTTGCAAATCTAAATAAGGAACTACAGTGCCTTTGCTTTTGTTATCCAAATGTTAGTGCAGTGTGCAAATGTATGACCTGCCACTGCAGTGCCAAGGCTGGTTTGCCTGTTATCATCTTTTAAAGGCAACAATATTAATGCAGTCCTGGAAGGACAGGAAAGCCAGCCTTTCATTGCCTTAAGGCACAAATTCTTTCTTTAAATGAGAATGCAAGTAAAACTCAGATTATCTAAATGGGAGAGCGGAGCACAGAAGGAGGACTATTTTTATCTTAAATACTTCATTATGTTCATTGGGAATTGGGAGCTAATCTGTCACTAGAAAATGGCAGACAAAGCAAAAATGCAACCATTGGAGACTAAGTTTCTTGGAAACTTAAAGAAGTGCCAAATAAGAGGTTAATTCACTTTACTAATTCAATAGGATTCAAGTGGCAAGCTGGAGTGGGAATGCCAAGAGACTGCTGTACTTTTCAAGGCCATTGAAAGTTGACCTTTGGCTCTACCGCATCGCCCTGACAAAATGCATCAGCTCTCTCCTAACATATTCACACCATACCCATCTCCAGTATGTGCCCAGCTGCAAGGACAGTGCTCTCAGGACAGTCAGCAGTTATTGTTCTTGAGGAAAAAACTCACTTTTTTGGTGCATGATATTTGACACTGACCATATGATATTCAGAGATCGGAGAGGCATGTCTAGATAAACTCCAATTCTGGAAATAGGTAGTAAATAGCCAAAGTTAGGAGCCCAGTGATGAAGGCATCCAAATGTCCTCCATTCATTTCTGAGTCTCGCTAGCTGGAATGTTTGTTAATACAGGGTTAAGAGACATGGTGGTTGTTGGTTTTTTTTTTTCTGTTATTGGCATTCATCTACTCTCAGCTGAGCAGAAACCAACCTTTTTTTCACATGCTTCAGCCATCTGTCATCCTTCAGATTCAATTTTTGGTCAATTTTCATCAAATATGTGCTATACTTGAGTCAATGATCTAAAAATGAAAAGTACCAAGCGCCTCAAACTGTCAAAGCTAGCCAGTTCACAATTTTCACTCTTAGAAAACAGGCACAAAACATTAACTAGACTGGACAAATGATGAATTGCTGCATTCTTTTTCTGTTAAAAAATTGAATTGGTCAATTCAGTGGGCTTTCATCTGAGTGACAGCTATAACAGCCCATGTATACTCATTATATGATAACATTCACCTCCGCTTCCCAAGCAGGCAAAGAATGACAATACCATTTATAATTCTTGCATTGTTAAAGTTTCAAAGGTAATATTAGACATGCATTAAAAAAACAAACAAACACACGACAAAAAAAAACCAACCCCAAACCAAACAGAATGAAATCCATTTAACTTCTGCTTTTCATCTGCTTAAATGATGAAATAATCTTTTTTCTACAGTTAGGAAAACATAAATTAAGAAAACACCTTCTCCTGGGATAATGAAAGCTGAAGGTTTGAAATGAAAGTGAAATAAAGAGATTTGCTAAGCAAATGAGATACAAATACATGCTTTGAGAAAAGAAAGGGAAGAAAGGCAGGAAAAAGCAAGAGGAAAGGAGAGCCAAGGTGAACCTGGCACAACCCAGGAAAACTACAGAAAACTGAAATGTTTAATAGTATTTATTCTAAATGATTAGTTTGAAAGAGATTTTACTTTCTCTCTACAACTTTTTAGATGAGGTACTTAATTTATGTCAGAAGAAAACCTAACTATAGGTCTAGACAAACATAAGATGATAACTGCAATTTTGATGCTATGCAGAGCTTTAGAGCATATTCTGAAGAATATTGGAACAAAACGTAATGCAGGTTTAGCAGGGATAGATGGTGCAGAACTAACCTGACAGGCTTTAAGTGTAGCTCCAGAATATTAAAAAAGAATGTAAGTAGCCTATAGTGAGCCATAGTGGGAGCCAACAGCACAGGTCACCAGGATTTCTTGCAGTGCTTACCCCATTTCCCTGCTGTGTTAAGTGTCCTGTGTTCCCAGTGCTCTGGAGGGTCCTGCATCTTCCTGAAACCCATACATGTACAAATATCTATGTTTCAAGGCTTGTAAGAGCACACTAAAGAAGGCACTCTGTGAAGTGACAAGCACAGAAGCTGAGTGGATGGCACGGCTGAAAGCGTGTGTACTCACATCCATAGGCATAAAGGAAGGATTTGGGTGGAAAGGGAAAGAATATGAAGCTGTTACTAAACCTTTCAGATGAACAACAGGACCCAGGCTGTTGGTCATTCTGTTTTCCTGCTGGACCTCACAGCACCATGGATTACCCTTCCTGTACTTCTCTTCATATTTCTTCACTGTCAGACCTAGTCTCTGCCTAGAAACAGGAAGAACTGGTCCCCTCCAAGGTGGACAGCCTGTCAGAGCCAGAGACCTAAGCAGTGGCCTTCGCATCTCTTCTTTGAACCCAGTTCCAGCTTCTTCAGAGGTTCCCATGTTCTTCTTTGAAGAACATTTTGCACAGTGCAAGGGGCAAAGGTCAATATTGCCCTATCCACAGAAGTTTTTTGAGACTGATGCTGGGGGAGCACATACTCTGTATCTATCTGCAAGGACATTAACTGCACTGAAAAGCAATGGATGGGCCTCATCTGGATTTAGGGAAGAAGATGACACCTTGGCAAATTGTTTGTGACCAGGATCTTATATAGAAATCATTCTGAAATATGAAATCCTATCAGCTAATGCTGTAATCTTCAGTACTTATCATTTTCAGGACATTTTTATACCTATATGTGTGTCTCGAGTACAACTTTACTACCTCTAACCTTTGTGAGAACTGCTTGATAGATGAGCAGATACAGCCTGATTCTAGCTGCTCGCTAGTGTATGAATGATTGATTAGTGTATAAACCCGCTGATCTTCTGGCATTATTGTAAACATATGACTTCTAATCATTTCACAGAGCTCTTTTAGGGATTTATTTAAGACATTTAAGATAAGCGTGTCAGATGTCTTCAGGAAAATAGTTGGGTTTATGGTTATATGGGAAGATTTATTGCACTTAATAACATGCCATTTTTGCCCATATGGGCTAAGAATTAAGTTCTGCAGAGCAGCAGGGAATATATGTATAAAACTGAGGCAGAACAATGGAGGGCAGTTTTGCTCTTTACACAGCTACTCCCTTTGCTTGGAAGTGCTAAGGCCACATGACAGTGAATGCAGCCTTAACGCTAATATGTGTTTTTATTCTCCCAAGTAAAGTTGCTCCTTAACCATTTGGCTTTACTACTTTCCATGTTGCCAAATCCAGCATTTCCATTAAGGACACAAGTACTGTGGTTTTGTGGCTGTTCTCCTAAGCACAGCACTTTTACACTTTGCCAGCATGGCTTCTGTACTGAATTTCCAATCAACTCTCTGACAGTGTTTTCTTCTCCTAACACTTGAAACACACTGAACGATTTTTAGTACACTTCCACTTCCTCTAGTAGACCGATATTTGTCTTTGTAAGATGTATGAGGTCTGATCACTACTGCTTTATCAGTTTTGTTTGCAAGGGGTCAGCCAGTTGTTATTGTCAGAATGATAGATTTTAAAAGGAAATGTGAATGTATTTGATACACATCAAACATTAAAACACCTGAAAAATGTTGTTTGAAACTCTGTGCTCAAGGATAACTAAAATTCATGACCATTTAAAAAGGGTATGAACTCCTCTAATGGATTTACTTTACTCCCTCCCTCTAAAATTCTTACTGATTTCACAGGATTAATAAAAATCCTATGGCATAACTATGTCCAACATGCCCAGTGGAAAAGATCTGCGGATTCTGGTTCAATAAGCTGCTTAAAAATAAAAAGAATAGTAGTAAACATTTTGTATAAAATGAGTCCACTTTAGCTATGCCAACCTAATTTGTTTTCTTGATGTGTTCTTTTGGAAGTACCCACTAAATAACTGAACTATTGTACTCTGAAGAGGTTCTAGATGCATCCATTTTAGCAGCCACTTACATAACACTGCTGTTTTTCTCAATTCTCATTCAATGTGCACTTATCTTTCACAAATATTATTATGTTAGATGGATAAAAAGTACAGCTAAACTATTACCTCTGTGTTCAGGAAGCAAGAAATCATCTACCTTTACACCTCACTGCTGGTAGCAATGCTGGTGGATCTAATCAGTATTTCATGATGGTTGTCCACCTATTAGACCCTACAGTAGGCAACCAGGGTCTTCAGCTGTAGCAGGCAGTGGGGAGTATTCATTCAGGAAAGATCTGCCTTTATTGACTAAACTGCTCAAGTGCAGTGAGGGGTTATGAGACCCTAGGAAAAGTGGGAAGGAAAGAAAACAAAAGCCATAGGGAGGCACAACTGCCCTGATACTGTTAGTGCAGAGAGCAGGGCTTATGTTCAGGTGTTTTTGGTTCTGAGTTTAGTGCACATGTAGAAAAGAAAAAAGTTGGCTCCTGGTCTCCTCTTCTTCTTCACATCTTTTCATATCCTTCTAGTGAGGAAGAAGACAGACCTACAACATCCAGATTTTTTCCCAGACTGCTGGGAGCCAGTGGCAAATATCCATTTTCTCCCCCTCTCAAGTGCTCTGGTGAAAAGGTACCAAAGAAGTCTTCATGTGTGTTGCCAAATGGCTCATTCTATAATCACGGCCTGATGCAAAATGGTACGTCAAGGAGCAAAAGAAGTAGCCACACACTGGCAGAGAGCCTGTGGAGCAGTGCTGGTGGACAGAAGGGCTGCTGAGTGTCCTGGCTGCAGAATAGAAAACAAACACTGAGCAGTAGAGAAGTTGTAACACTCCTGGGTATGGCAGAGTCAGAATCACTCCTGGAACAGTGTCCAGATCTGATTCCACAGTTACGCAGTGCTGATAAACTGGAGGGGACTCCGGCCATCCTACAGCCTGTGTGATATTGGAGAGCAGCTTAAATGAGCATGCTGGTCCTTTCAGCCTCTATCAGACATGGATTCATATAAAAAGCAGTGAGTTGTGGTTTCAGTGTGCAAACACTAGACAGAAACAATACACTTAGTGACTAAAAGAGAATTAGTTGGGAACATCAGAAGGCAGGAACTGAGGGAAATAACATATAGAAATAGAGCAGTGGTCTGTCTTGTGTCAAACGCTGACACCTAGAAGGGTGCAAGTGCTTTGAGATGAAAGAGATGAATAACTATGCAATGACACCCTCATGCCAGCTCATTGTGATCCTGACAATTTTTAGATTTACAAAACTAAGGTGAAGGTGGTTTGTAAAATCAAATGTGCTGTGGCGTTGTAAATACATTTAGTCAAACAGGATTGCAACTAAACCTCTACTTTCAGTTTCACCATGTCTGTTGAGTACATTTCATGCTAAATGCTCTTGAAGTAGGTGCATAAAAATATTTCTGACAGCTGTAGTGCGGGCATGCCAAATGCCTGAAAGATTAAACATAACAACACGGACCATGCGCTATGAACAAAATAACATATTTCAGTTAAAAACATGAGTTAAGAAAAAAAAAATAGTCCAGACACAGAGATAGGCAAAACCTTGGTAAAATATCTTTGGATTATAATCTCAATTGTTATCTGTTGTGTATCTTTTTAGCAATTTAAGTTAGTACACGCCTATAGCAATCTTTAGTGCAATATTACTCATGAATATCATGTACTCTGTTTTCTCTTCTACTGCTGTTTTCTGTTTTGTATCAAGTAAAACTTTACAGACCTACCAATGTCAACAGACAGAGATCTTGGCATCAAGAGCAGAACCCTAACTTTCAGTTGCAGCAAAGTTGGGCTGGTGGGCCCAAGGAACTAAAATACACTAGTGCCCTTGTCTGGGCCTGTCCCAAGGCCATGCTTTCCAGGCATCCAGGGAGAGCTCAGTGGGAATAACAAACTGAAGTCCACAAAGTTTGTCATACAGGAGAAGATGAGGGACTCCACACAAAGTTTCAGATCAAGTCAGGAATAACCTGAACAGTTTCAAGGCTCTAGAACAAAGCCATGAAATAATGCTGGCTTAATAGAGAGAATCTACACTGGCAGCACCAAACAGGTCAGCTTTTGCTTGTTACTGTAGTATGTGGTCTTGGACATTACCTGTAACAGAAACCAGGAAGAGTCAGGTATCTCCAATATCTTGTTAGGTATGAAATGTCTCATTGAATATGATTTTGTGAAACAGGGTTGTTTGTTTGCCTTGTTTTCATTTTGATTTTTCAATAGCTCCTTTACTCTAAAGCCACTGACAGCATCCTTTGTTTCTACTGACACTGAGCCCAGAAAGGAAGAGGTTAGCTGCATGCTTTTTCAGGTATTTTGTTTGCAGATAGAAAATGATCCTCACTTGATGAAGGTGCTGAAGAAGAGTCACAGTACATTCACAGTGGAAATGAGGCAATGAAACTAATAGCTTTTTAAATTGTGAGAAAGATTTCAAAGAAAATTACTGAAACTTGCTTCCAGAAGGAATAATTACACCTCAGTTTTACAGGCTTCCTCTATGTGTGAGGACAAGACATTAGGGATGGTATGAACATATGGACAGCATGAACAGCTCTCTTGAAGTGGCAGGCTGGACTGGGCAGCAGAAACGTTCTCTCGATCAGCTGTTCCCAGTCACAGTCCAGATTCTTGGCACAAACTTGCCTTAATTATTTAGTCTGCATGAACATCTTGTCCAAAAACATTCATGCAAGAGTGGCTGATTCATGAGCTCTCCTCTTCTTTGCGGTTCCTCCTACAAACATGGTTCCTATCAGTAGGGAAAAAGGTATGGACAATAGGGTATAATAATCTTTATGTGTGACTAGCCCTTCCTGGAATGAAATACGTGCAAACTACTTTGCTGTTATGTATCTATGTATTGTGAAATATTTCTGATTTTTTTTTTTGGTCAAAACTTCAAAACACCATTTCTAATGCAGCTGCTAGTTAGACAGTCAGACTTGTTGCCTTCTAGCTCAGTAAACATGGTCTTGCTTGTAACAGGTCATATGCTTCCTTATAAGTTTACAACACAGGTCTCCAGCTATGTACAGACTTTGAATGGACTTGTCTTGACCATTCGAGAGATTTGTTTGTAGCTTGTAACAGCACTGTCTAATCCTCAACTCCTCTGTGGCTTGCTGCTCTACAGAATTTTTCCCCTGAGCACAGAGCCCATACAATGCACTGAGTTCCCTATACTGTTTCAGAAGCATTTTTTGAGGCTGCCTAGTGTTTTGCTTCCATGCCTTGAAGTCCCCATACTTGGTCCCTCATATCACGACCTCATGAAATAGAATGATGATTTCTTTAAGTGAGCTATTGCATGACTCCTTCCAGAGTCTCACAGAGAGTGGAATCCATCTTTCTATAAGACAGAAAGCAGTTCACCGTGTTTTTCCTTAATTAATCAGTGGGGAACTAGGACTCTTTATTCATGATCTCCAACTTCTTCAGTTAAGTAATTAATGCATATGTTTAGGACTAATTTTACTTTCTCATTATAGAAAGTAGAGCTGGAAAGGAACTGTGGGATCAGCTGATGCATCAATCAGCACTCCTGCAAGATTGACCTTTAATGAGGTATTTTAATCAGCTTTCGACTTTCAGTTATGATGCCTCATTTACTTCCCCTTAAGAGTATCACCACTTAGCACATTGGTAAAGTAGTTCCCTGATAAAATTCTTTTATCAGAGCTTAGTCTTGGAATACCTACTTCAATAATAATTCCACCACCATTTACCTTTCTAATTCACCTTTCACCGCTGAACCACAACATACCTTATCAACAAAGTCAGTCTCAATCCTCCCCATATAAAAGAAAGAGAAATAGAGAAATGAAATCATAGATCCAAACTCAGTAAGATAAACAGGAATCAAACTCAGCTATTCTGAACACCAGTGCAGGGCTTTTGCCTTACTGCCACTCAACAACAGTCGAAAAATCTAAGTAGCTTCTCACAGGCATGCATATACATGTGCTTCTTACATGCTTGTAAACACAAAGGCAGGCATTTTCAAAAGGAAGACCTGGAAATGTCTTCTAAGTCTGTATCAAAGAACCTTGCCTTCTGGTCTCAATCCCCAGTTTCTTTCCTTCAGTTTCTATTAAAACCTCCAGTATACTTTGATCTTCTCAAGTTGGAGGTTCTCAGACTTCCAGCTCTGTGTCCTACACAACATACTGTTAACTACTGTGGAGGGGAGAGAGCAAAAATCTGTCTGGAGCTTTGTGCTACAGAATTCAACATACACTGGGAAAGAATGCATGACAAGACACTAAGGCGCTGCAAAGGAAAGTCCTGCATTTGGATCCAGTGACTGTTCATACAGTCCTTGGATGAAAATCATACCTTGGAAATAGATCCGATAGGCAGTGCTATAAGAACCTTTAGTATGGAGAGTCAGTTCCCCCTGATGTCAAATAGTCCGTGTTTTATCTTTACACTTTCTTTTTAAAAATATTATTTACATAGATGAAATCACAGGCAAATGGTGGCCTTTACCTAAAGAAGGAAATTTTGGGGGAAAAAATCTATAAAAAAGCCTGTTAGTTTGGCTTCTAGTTGCAGGTTTCTAGATGAAATATGTTGTGTACTACTTGCTTACTGCCCTTGTACTCAGAGCTCCTTGCAGCTCATTGTGGAGGTGATACCTGAATAAAAAAAAGTTTTAATTAAACAATTAACAATCAGAGCAAATTGCAATGATGCAATGACAGATGAGCCACTTGTTGGCTGAAGCTGAAAGACAATGCGAGCTCTTCACAGCTCTGACAAAAGTTTTTTCTTGGCTAACATGGCAGAAAACCATGTTTTGAAGCTAGAAATGAGGGCCAGGAATTTCAAGCCTGGAACCTTGGCTCTGGGCTTCAAAGAAGAGCCTGATTTTGCCTTTAAAAAGCAGAGTCCTTTGAGGCAAGAGCATAAAACTTTTGATGTAGTTCCAGACTCCGTTGGCCAGCTGCAGCCTGGTAAGTGCATGCAGTTGGGCTGGCTACCACAGTCCATCACTGATCACTCCTCAGTGAGTTTCTTCAACATTCCCCTTCTCAAATGGAAATTCAAGTGCTCAAGTTGGTTCTGAGTTCAAAGTCACCTTAAGTATTTTGAACATGGAGCGATACACCAAAGCGGCAACAGGCTGAAGTGGGTGACTTCTGAATGCTTTAGAAAGAAAGGATGGAGATGAAGGAGACTAGCAGACATGAAGAGAAATGCCAGTCTACAAAAGGGAAGAGAGCAAGAGAAATCCTGCATTTTATTTTTGACTATTTTTATTCTTTAAGAGTCTATGCTAACTGAAATCAAAAGGTGCATGCACTGACTTCTTGTTTATCATGAGGAGCCAGGGGATACAGGACTTCAGAAAAAAAGGAACTATATAATTTTATCAGATAGAGAATACACAGGGGTATACAAGGTGTTCTGACTGGATTAGTACTCTTTATTACTCCCTGGGCTGTTGCTAATTCTTTTATGCATTGTAGCTGTATGTGGAAACTTAAACCAGATATCAATATTCATGTCTATTCACCTAATTTTGAACAGGTTATCCTGAATGTTTGTGTGCATATGCCAGGAGAACTACATGCTGATAAACTGGGCTTTGCAATTTTGCAGCAGTTTGCACATGCGCTGTGACCCGAGCTATTTTCCTTTTGAAGAATGACAGCTGATGCACACTCTGCCATGTAGGCCCTTGAGAGTGTGCTGCTGGCCTCCTGTCACACAGCTTCAGATAAGAAGGCTTTTGCAGATGGTTTTCGAGCAATCATGGGGGTAGACTATTCCTGTTTACAGAAGACGTCAGAGGTGCACAAACCTCTGTGCAAGACTATTTTATTTCTTTTACAGAGAAATTCTTTGTCGCCAAGAAACAACTTCCTTTCAGCTTCTGTCTTTAAGTGTGTCTCTTCCACAGTGACTGCAGCTCAGGCTGATCTATGGAGCTAGCCTTCAACAACCTGGATCAGACCCTGACAGCGCTGAAATGGAAAATAATGAAGGTGTAAGTGTCAACCAACTGTCAAGTGCCAGCTTGGGCATCCTGCACTGAGCTCTGTGACAAGCTCTCTGCAGTGTGGCTGTTGAGTCCGTGAGAGTTGCAATCACTGCAAGGTACATGAATCCCTCAAATCTGTTGAAAAGGTAGATGAAACCTTCAAGTCTGGTTCCTGGCTCCTTTTATCTATCTCAGCTCCAGGCTTTTAACTCCGGGAAATCTTCAGTGCATCTTGCTTATCTGTGACCATATGGGCCCCAAAGATGAGTCAAACGTTAAACACCTTGTGAAGCTGTTCTATTCCTCAGAAAAGCCACAGCTGCCCACAAAATGCATCATCCACCTGCTCTGACTGATATTACGTAACAGGATAGTTTCTTTTGAATGCTTTTGTATTTATCACTCATAATGCACACCATATTACCACTTTCTACCATAAAATTAATAACCTTGCACTCTCAATTTCTGTTGGAAATTTCTCATTTGGTCTCTTCACCCTTTGGCCAGAACCTTAATTTCATGTCATTAAGACATTATAGTTCAAAATGTTAAATTACATCATTAGACAGCACAAGATTTATGCCTGATGTTGATGGCTCTCTCAAAATGCTGTTGACAAAGCTTAAAACTAAGATGAATTCAGACTATTCAGATTATTTCTGTCATCACCCTGATTGCCATTATTTTAATAACATACAGGCCTTTAAGTCATTACCATTAGTTCCTATAAATTAAATAAAACTATGTAATACTGCTCCCTCCTTTTTCAAATGGCATAAACATAATGGGAAAGTCTTTTTAGAAAAACCCTTTTCTTCTCCAAAAGGCAGGGTTTTTTAATTAAAAAAGGTACAGATTGTTGTGTAAAATTTGCATCATTAGGAAACTGCATTAAATAAATAGCCTATAACCTGAAGAAAGTCTGCTAAGCCTGAGTTGTATTTCTTGGACATGAAACCTCCCTAGCAGTTTGCTCTCAAACCTACACAAATAAGAAATGAGTAAGCACTATTTTTGTCATGTAGTGAAAAAGAAACTGGTTTTTACAGCAAAAATTTGGCTGTCTTTTAACAGTTAAATTCCTTACTCATGAGCTTTGATGAACCTATGTAAATATACAGGACTGCAGCCATCAAAAGCACAGAGCAGGTGGATAATTCAGCATGGTAAGTCTACAGAGCAGTACAGCTTGCCCTTTTTCTGACATCTTCTTACCTTTTTGCCATCCTGTGGTGTTTCATATACTTTTAACTATTTCCTTGCCACCAATGCTCAGAAGTACTGTGGTGTCAGGAACTTGCACAGACACTGCACTCTCATTGAGTCTGTGGGAGCTCATCCACAAGGAAGCCTCCAGACAGAACAATTACCTGATTAAGAAAGCAGCTGCCCAGCTGTCTGGTCACTGCCTAATCGTTTCTTGATCTAGAAGGGTTTTCCACATACACGAACACTGTTGTGACTCTGCTACTTAATTTATTGTCTCTTCATCCCCGCTGAGCTACCACATAACGATACCTACATGCATGGAGGCAAAGATCCAGAAGCAGAGTTAAAGCTGACAGGGCAAGCAGAGGATTTTCTTGGGTATAGTGCTGGTTGCTCCCCAGGTGCTTTCTGCTGAAAAGCCTGATGGAGCCAGGACTATCCCATAAGGGGATGCCTTGCTTATCACACATTATGACATGTCCAGGCCTCTGACCAGAAGACAGGGTTCAAAATAAAACAAGGGAAGTTTGGATTAGATATAAGGAAGAAGTTCTTTACTGTGGGGGTGGTGAGGCACTGGAATGGGTTGCCCAAACAAGTGGTGCCCCATCTCTGGAAGTGTTTAAGGCTGGACAGAGCCTTGGGTGACATGGTTTAGTGTGAGGTGTCCCTGCCCATGGCAGGGGGCTGGAACTGGATGATCTTAAGGTTCTTTCCAACTCAAACCATTCTATGATTCTGTGACATCACCACCAGCAAAAAGGAGTCAATGGGGTCAAGCCAATGGACAGCCTGACCATTCAGCCACATTTTTTGCCCCTTGGATGACAAGAGCAGCACAGGGACTCCTCCTTGAGAAAGGGATGCTCCTCATCCATACCTGCTAATCTAGAAGCAGGGGCCAGCACAAGCACAGAGGCAGACCTCATGTAGATGAGGAGGGGGAAAGAGGGATGGGGAGCAGTGGAGAGGTGTTTAGTATTCAGGGCTACTTGTTACGAGGGCTTTGACTTCACATTGTAAGAGTAGCTTGGGAGGCTGAGGGCTTATAAGGCATTGCTTATATCCTATCTTAACTTCTTGTCAATATGGGAGGCACACTAGTGATATTTGCGTATTTCAGTATTTTCACATCCTGACCATTTCCAAGAGACAGATGGATACTCTGCATGTGGATTAATGCTGCTGAGTAGCTCTCCAGCATCTCTTAACCTGAAAGGGGACAAGGGAATGTTGTTTATGGGGTGTCAAAGCCCTCACGCATGTGCAGCGCATGCCAGGGGTACAGACAGGAGGTTGCTTGGTACAAACTTCAAGACAAATGTTTGCCCTAATGTTCTACCAGGTTCTTCATTATTATGGTGTAAGTAATCAACACTTGTTCTAACACAGACCACTGCCACAAACTGGTCATCTAAGCATGCAGCCAGTGACAAGCAGGATTACAAAACCTGCCTCACAATCCTGGCTATACAAACCCCAAATCTTACTCCTAAACACTGTAAAAATTACTTCTAGCTGCAAAAATGAATGAGGTCTACCTACACATCCCAGTGCCTGTTTCAGACTGCAGCCTTTTTGGCAGAAACCTCTCCATGGTCTGCAGGAATCATCAGATCCATTAACCTGCTCCATCAGGACAGTGTTGGGAATGGCAAGCTGCAGCCCACCTTGTACAGAGATCAGAGACCACTGGAGGGAATTCGGTACTCATGCCTTGTCTCAGTAGGATATTTGCTCACTAGGATGCAGGCAGGCTTTCCTGGCATCCAAAAGGCCAGAGGAAGGATTCCAGCAAAGTGGAGAGCTGGTGCTCTGCTCACACTGGTACCTTCCATGTCCCTACCATTCACGGGGGTGCTGGTGTCCACTCATGCTGCTGCTGTGTCTTCCAGGGCAGCTGGTGGTGGCAGCAACATGTGCAGTGGGGAAATGCTGGGGGGGATCCAGGGGAATTTAGACCTGCCCTGTTGTTGCTTATAAGAAGCTTTTTGTGATGTGAGGGGAAAAGGATGTTCTTTTTAGAAGACAAGCTGCCTTTTTTGATTTTCATTTGAAGGACAGTTTAAAAAGTGGTGAACAATAGGCTTATCTGAAGGGCAAAGGTTTTGCTGACTTCTGGTTTGCTTTGAAGCTAGTGGTGTGATACATGTCTGTGTTTAATCCAAGAAAAATGAGCTGCTGAATGATTTTGTTCGACATGCTGAGGACCAAATGTTCTGGCAGGAGCTTGTGCCAGCGACGTGAGAGGTGATGAGTCTCCAGAAGCTGCATTTTGCTTGTAAGATGCCAAAACAGATGAGGTTCTTTGATGCAAGCAGTTGTAGGGCTCATGAGCTCTGTATAGTATAGACAAATCAGACGCTGTGCTGAGGCCAAAAGCACTTGTGGCATAGCTGTGAATGCCCTTCTGATAAGTATTTTAATTTTCAAAGGCAGATGAATATTATCCTTATAGAAGATGGCCACAGTGACAATCCTTCAAACCTATACCCTCGGTTTACCTGCAGAACAGATGTACACATGCAATTGCAAGCAACATGGACTTTCCTTAACCCCCAGCATTAGCAGGCTCTAACCAGGTCTGGAATTGTATGTGAAGTTCAGTCTTCAAGTCCATCTATCTTTGGGCTGAGTGGGCTGACTGTCTGCAGTTCAGCAACCTGGAGCCACTGTGTGGTGGCTTTCGGATACAGGAGCAGGACTGAGCTATTTTTGTACAACCCAGGCTGCCAAACAGCTTTTGACTTCCAATCCAGTGGTGAAGGGCTCCTAATATCCTTGCTATTATTAGAGACAACCTACAAAATTACAAAGGTGGTGGATGAGCTGAATGCAGAATCCTTCACTAGAGGACATTTCGGTGAAACTAGCAGGGGATCAATTTAAAACAGATAAAAGGAAGTACTTCTTTAGCAGTCAGTAGTGAGCTTCAGGAACTTGCTGCCACACAGTGCTGTAGAAGCCACCAGTGTCAGCAGGTTCAGAAGGGATTAGACACATGCAGGGACAACAGGTCCATTAAAAAGACAAGGCAGGGACATGCCCTCTGTGGCATCCATCACATCAGCTACACACCCTTGGATGCTGGGGGAGCACAAGGGGAAGGGGCTGTAGAAATCAGCCGCACTTGCACACACTCACCAAACAGCATTTCTCCTCTCACAACTGCGTGATAAAACTACTGGCCTGAGCAAGTTTCATGTTCTTAATCCAGAAATGTGTTTTATCCCCAACCCACTGCATGAATATTCAGTTATTGCAACATCTGAGATTCCCATGAGCTGACTAATGAGCTCAAAGCAACACAATCAAACAAGAACTAGTATTCTTCTTCATTCCTGGCTCTGATCTTAGACCACTGGTGCCTTGCTGTATAGAGGGTCCCACTACACATCTCATTGCCAGTCTTGCAAGCCAATACCTTCTTTACTGTGTACTGTGCTAACACATAGGCCATGTTACAGCCACATCACAGTAAAAAATCCTAAAGGAACCAAATGAACAAATCTTGCATGGATTACAGAAGCAGATGGAGACAGTGAAATTTAAATGCTAATGAAATAATGCACAACTGGATAACACAAAAACATCTTATCTACACCTCTAAAAACTAAGGATAAATCATGCATAGTGCAGCAATTATGGCAATTTCGAGCTCTTATAATTTGGAGACTGAAAATCCAAACTTCCTCTGCCCCTTTCATTTCTACTTAGCCACCAACTTATGAAGCAAGACATCAAACCAACTTTTAAGTATAAAATAAAATGAAACCAATAATTGTTTTTAAGCAATTGCCCTCAAGGCCACCCAATAATAGTTTTCTAAAGCAGTCCTACCTTTGTTTTCCAACTTGAGCTCCTCTGCTAGCAAGCTGTCTTGTCTGTTGCCAAGCACAAATGCCAGAAATGAGAGGATCAGGGCATCCAAGATTCCAATAATTGCCAGGATATATGCCCAGCGGACTGAACAAGCCCCCAGCGTGTACTTGTCTGTCTTTTCACCACACATCCGTTTTACCTCATCTGAATCCCAGCCATCAGGAAAAATCATACAACCCAGGACGAGACAGGCAGCTTGGAGAAAAAAAGAAAAGGAGAACAATGGGATAATGAGACCAAACCTCCGTTTTGATAAGAACCTACATAGTTATCAGTAAAACAACACACTTTTTCATCCTGAGCTTCAAAGCTAGGTTACTTAAAAACACGTCACAGAATGATAAGCTATGATTGAGTATTTAATATAAAAAAACCTAAGATACAACATCAAATGTGCTTAAAAAAATAAAGTTACATCCTGAATCATGGACAGTTTTTGTTCCAGAACTATCTTGCTTTCCTTGTGATGCTGATTTATTCATTTGTAATAAGAAAGGCTCACACAAGAGAAAAGGAAAAAATTATTAATAACCTGGATATTCAAAGGAAACACTGGATTACTGTCAAATGGCCAGGCAAACTAACCAAAGGAAAATAGAGGAAAACTCCACCTATTATTTCTGGTAATCTAAGTACTTGTAACAAGCATAGGTAACAGCAAAGGGATTTTTTTTTGTTAGTTGGCAGTACCACTTTAACTGAAATATGTTTAATGCATAAGGTTCATACTCCTCAAAAACACAGGTAATGACATTGTTCTGCAAGGAAAAATAAGCTGTCAACATTGCTGTCAACTTCTGATCCGGTTTACCTGAGGGATCACCACATGACGTCTCAAACATGAAACAGCGCTAATCCTTTTAACACCAAGAGAAATGAAAAGCCTTTTCCTGCATGGAAAGCCAGCTGACATCGACCACCAGCTGCTGTGGGTAGGGGCAGCCATACTGTGACAGGGACAAAGGGTAGGTGTTCAAGTGCTCATCCTTCAGCCTGTGTGACTGCTAAAGCCTGACTCCATTTTTAAGTAGCAGAAATCTGCTTTGACCCTTGATTCCCAGGGACACTGCCCTGCTGTGGGATAGCAGGTACTGCCACAGCCCAAAGTGGCTCTTGTGGAGCTGGCAAAACAGTGTGACAAATTTGTATGTGCTCCATCACCTGACGCCAGCTGAGTCACCGGAGTCAATGGTGTCCACTGGCCAGCAGCTGATGTGATGTCCCCTGCCTAGATGGTGCCAGGGTGAGGGCTGTGCCCAGCCGCTCGCACCTTGGGTGGGACGTGTGCTCTTGGGCCAGAGACCTCAAGGTCGCAACCACTGCCCCAGCATCTTATGAGACCAAGGCCATAGCCTTGGTCTGGCACATGACCTGGAGTTCAGACACATCCCATGGTCACCAGTGAGCAGCCTCCTTGGAGGTTGTTTGCCTCTTTTCCAACTGGACTGTATGTGTTGTGGTGGAGGATAGCATGACAGGGATGCAGCACCAGGATGGGAGGATACGATGTGTCTGAGGTGGTGACACGTCATTATGAAAACACACACAAAAAGGCAAATACATACACTGAATCGTCACTAAAATGGTCCCACCCCACTGAGTCACTATATGAGAAAATCCATGGGCCAAGGAAACATGCCAGTACACCAGCCTCATAGGACTGGACTGAATGTGCCTCTGCATCAGACCTGGCTTCTCACTCCCTGCAGGAACTGTCACTGGGCACAGCTAAAGGCATGACTTGTACCCTGTCAGATCCTTCTGGACAATGCCTTTCCCAGGGAAACCCCATGCAGGTAGACCCTGTTGTGAGTGGGTGAGGGACCTGGTGGTCTCCAGAGGTCCTGTCCAACCTGAACTAATCTTTGGCAGGAAGGCAGCATGTTGGTAACAGGGGACAGAGGAGTTGGGTACTCACAGCACATTTCCTACCGGAGCAATGGGAATAGTGCACAGATATGACTAACTGCAGCCCTTGGTCATGCTGATGGATTTGTTGGCTTCACTGAAGCAAACAATATGAGAGCAGCACTAGCCAGGGCAATGGCATAGGGACATCTTCAGCAGGGGAGGACAGGATATAAAAATAAAGTAAAATCAGTTTGTATTGCATTTAGCAGAATCAGAAAATCCATATGCTTTGAGTAATTGTCTGTACTGTCTTTCCTAACTTGGAAGCAAGCATATTTTCATTATTAGCCCTTCTTTCTTAGTATGTCTCATGAGATACAATGGATCCTAAACCATCTTTTATAAATCTTAATATCGTATTGGTGCACTGTGTTCTAAATTGCAGGTAAATCTGCTAATTTAGAAGAATATATTCTGTGTCTTTCATCCTTTCAAACAGTTTTTGAGCCAAACCTCTGTTTGGAAACCACAGTTTATACACCAAGTAGTTTGTGCAATCAACAGCTGCCACCACTGTGGGAAATGCAGTAAGTTCTTATCTTTTCTGGACAAGCATAAGCACGGTCATTTTTATACACCTCTAATGCCCACAAAATAAAAACACACCTGCACTAAATGAATATAATGAAATACTGGGAGAGATGTGAAAACAGAGCTCAGGAATGGCTGCTTTCTTTTGACAACTACACAATTGCTGTAAACAAAGCCTTGAAAGTATGTCTGCAGAAAGCATTTGATGTACAATAAAAGCTGCACCTAAGGCATTTGACAAATTCCTCCTGTGCAGTTGATTTGTGTGAAAATATAACAGCTTATAATACTTTCAAGGACAATTAGGCTTAGAAACAAGGACAATTAGATAAGGACTGATTTACTCAGAACATGCAGGTAGGACAAACTGTAAGTTGCCTATTGCTGGCCTTAACTTACACAATTTCATAAGATTTTCCAAAGATCTTAGAGACAAACTGTACAATAATTTACTTTCTTGAGCTGGTTACATACACTTCCAGAAAGATTATTTCTTGCAGACAACACATAAGCACTGCCTTCACACTTACGAGGGACTCCACTGGAGTGATGCAGCAAATCTGCGTACTTCTGGTATTTGTAAAAATGTCCACATTTACCCAGGTAACTGTTGACAAAAGTTTGATTTACGATGTAACAGCAACCACCAAAGCCAGTTTACATTTATTAATCATCCTCAAAATGACAGGAAGCTTAATGCTCAGTTAATGATCAATAGATGTGGGGTTTTTCTGCTAATTGTCCGATAATAATTAGCAAATACTGACATCTCCGTGGTTTTTTATTGCATATCACATCATACATATGTTCTTAGTATTTCCTAAAAATAATTTAACTTTGTTCTTTTCCACCTAGGTAATTAAAAATATGGACCCTTATCTCAGGAACACAGCACACAGCTCCCCAGCTGTGTTCCTCACGTTTCCAATTAACTCATCTTTCCCAAATTCTGTTCCTGCACGCTTTTATATACTTGCTTAACTTTCTGGAGTAATTCTGTTGGTTGCAGTTGGACTTCTCTTGGTAATTAGACCACAGGTAAATAGTGGCTGGACTATATCCCTTTGCATAAAGTTTAGGCGCTTCCTACTAGATGACTACTTGGTCAACAGATGCAGGAATCATACCTTACCTGTAGAGGTTAACATAAATAAGATTAGTCAACCTTGAGTTTTCACTTGCTGAGTGCATTATTTCACACTGAATGCCTTTAAGAATACAGGCTTGCTCAACAATATGAAACAGGTAATGATTCATTTATCAGCTACAAGACTGAAAAGACAGGTAGAAAATCCACCTACAGATTTACTTTGTATGGCTAGAATTTTTTACATTTTAATCCTTCTAAAGAGCATTAGAAGATTTTTCTCCACAAGGAAATTACTTTCAGCTTCATACAAATTTGAAAAATAGAAACCATTTTATGCAATTTCAGTGAAACTGCTAAAAGATGATTTTATAATACACGCATGGGTCCCACATCCTTGTCTAAACTTCAGTCTCTAATGTGACTGAAATGGGAATGCAACAAAAGCTACTACTGTTTTACTACTATCCAGTTCTAATAAATTCAGAAACTTTGTATTTGGAAAGATGCCTACTGAATGAAAAGAATTAAATTATCTGTTCCTACGTACATTTTGGTTAAAGTAAGGAAAAAGTTAAATCTATACTGGTTGAAGACAGTTTTCTGTGTGTGAGCTGAATACATCAGATTAGCATCATCTTTCTGAGCCTGCAGACAGCCCAGCCTAGGACCTCCGTAGCTAACGAAGACCTCTCATGCGAAGCAGCAGGGGGAAATTGACAGAAGACTGATTAGTGTCACTGACACCATTCTCTATTTGCCTCTATTTGGGTGACCATAAAACTTACAAGAATCATATTCACATTGTTTTCCCCTTGGTAGCTTGAGAAAGCTCCTAGCAGGAATAGTGCCTTTGTAGTGATGGCCAAGTAATGACTGGCTTCCTGCAGTCCTTCCTTTTCTTCTATGACAGGGTGGCCTACTTAATGGATGAAGGAAAGGCTGTGGGTGTTGTCTACCTAGTCTTTAGCAAAGCCTTTGACATGGTTTCCCACAGTATTCTCCTGGAGAAACTGGCTGCTCGTGTATTGGACAGGCGTACTTTTTGCCGAGTAAAAGCTGGCTGGATGGCCAAGCACAAAGAGTGGTGGTGAATGGGGTTAAATCCAGTTGGTGGCTGGTCACAAGTGGTGTTCCCTAGGGCTCAGTATTTGGGCCAGTTCTGTTTAGTCTCTAAATCAATGATCTGGACAAGGGACCGAGCGCAGTCTCAGTAAGTTTGCAGATGACACCAAGTGTTGATCTGCTTGAGGGTAGGAAGGTAGAGGGATCTGGACAGGCTGGCTCAATGGGCCAAAGCCAACTGCATGAGATTCAACAAGATAAAGTGCCAGGTCCTGCACTTGGGTCACAACAACCCCTTTCAGTGCTACAGGCTTGGGGAAGAGTGGCTGGAAAGCTGCTTGGTGGAGAAGGACCTGGGGGTGTTGACTGATGGCAGTTGAACATGAGCCAGCTTGTGCCCAGGCAGCCAGGAAGTCCAGGAGCATCCTGGCCTGTATCAGAAATGGCATAGCCAGCAGGGCCAGGGAAGTGATTGTTCCCCTGTATGCAGCACTAGTGAAGCCGTATCTTGAATACTGTGTTCTGTTCTGGGTCACTCACTACAAGAGAGATGTTGAGGTTCTGGAGTCCAGAGAAGGGCAACAAAGCTGGTGAAGGGTCTAGAGAACAAGTCTTATGATGGAGCTGTATTTTTTAGCCTAGAGAAAAGGAGGTTCAAGGGAACCTCTCTACAACTTACCACTCTCTACAACTACCTGACAGGAGGTTGTAGTGAGGTACGAGTTGATCTCTTCTCCCAAGTAACAAGTGATAGGATGGGAGGAAATGGCTTGAAGTTGTGCCAGGGGAGGTTTAGATTGGATATTAGGAAAATTTCTTCATCAAAAGTGTTGTCAAGCACTGGCACAGGCTGCCCAGGGAAGTGGTTGAGTCACCATCCCTGGAGGTATTTAAAAGATGTGTAGATGCGGCACTCAAGGACACGGTTTAATGGTGGACTTGGCAGTGCTGGGCTAATGATGGGACTCGGTAGTCTTAAAGGTCTTTTCCACCCTAAATGATTCCATGATTCTTACAAGACGTGGGCTAACAAATTGTTTCTCCTACATAATGTAGTCTGGTGAAGCTTTTCAAGCTTTTAAAAAATAATTAATAAATAGTAGTTAAACATGCCTGATATACATTTACTTCTGTTCTTAAAACCTTTTTTCTCATATAAACAGCTAACAGAAACTGTCACATGTGTCATGGGTTCAGCAGTAGCAGTCATTTTTTCTCCTTCTTGGTGGCTGGTGCAGCGCTGTGTTTCTGACTTTCAG
>WYDI02031294.1:0-89133 GCA_009867235.2 Psittacus erithacus | reverse complement strand
ATTTTCATCATGGTTTTTGTGATTCATTGTCCCTCAGCAGAAAAGCTGAGATCTTGCATGCCATGAAAATATGAATCCAAATCTATTTGGACTACAGAACTTCTCAGTAACATAGTAGAGTTTTGAGACTTACTATTTCGCTAAAAAAATAAATAAATAAATAAATAATTCCCTTATCCTTACTGGCAACAACTGGAAACAGCAGATAAGTTGGCTTCAAATGTTTAATTTAATGCCTTTGAAATATGCTGGGTGGAATAATACCAGATTCCTAGTGTTCTTGATCATTTAAAGAGTGGGTTTGCTATTTGTATGCCTAAAGATAAATGTCTCATTTTTTCATTCTTAATGGGGCAAAACAGTTTTTGAGAATTTTCAAATCTAGCCAAAAAGGAAACATGTACAAAATAGTCAAACAAATATGATGACTATTAGTACCAGTCCTAATGATAGTGTTTGCATTAATTTATTGAATGGTATTTACTCAGTCATTAAAAATGAATTATCAAAATACTATACTGAATATGATTTAAAAAAGCTCAATAAACTGCTTCTTAACTCAAGCTTTCCTATAGTGTCATTAAAAGAAATATATTAAAAGAAACAGAAGTACTAAAAAAGCCGCATTTCAGAAATCCTTCTGTGATGCATGGGAGAACTGTAGCCTGCTGGGACAATGGTAGACCTGCATTTAATATTTGTTCTGAATTTTGATGAACCTGAACATTTTCTGCACCCTCTCAAAACCATGGACTCTGCCCCTGAAGTGGTGGAAAGAGAGTTACAAATGGTGATTGTGAAGTACTCTATACAGAGGTAAAATACACGCAGAGGAACAATAACAACTGTAAACTGTCTGCTCAGGAATCTATGTTTAATTTGCATGTTCATGGCCATGGACCTTCTTATTTTTTACTTTTCTTTCACAGCACTAAGGGATTGGTGCAAGTATGGTACAAGATTGAGATTTCCAAGACTGTCTAAAAAATTTATATTCTGAATGCACATTCACCTGGTTGTCTAAATCCCTTAATTTGCTGCGATAATCCCTTCCTAAAGCAACCCTGAAAGTACAGAAGTTCCTTACTTCTGTGATCACTTGTTAGTATTGGTGAACTTCACTTCAGTTTGTTATTAGAGCGAACGAGAACATTTTACTGGATTTTGCATAATCTTCTGCTTAATTAAGTATAACACTGATATAGACCTAATACGGCATTTCTAAGGCCTGTTTTCTGTTTGTAAAACAATTATGATTAGCTTCATTTCTCAGGGTTGCACGTACTTATTACCTGTCAGGTTTTAGAATAGAAGAGACTGTGAACCATGGATTTTAAAATGTGTGTAATTATACTCTTATTGTATATTGTTAGTAGTTCAGAATATTATGATTTAGCAAATACATTTATACATATACATTAATAAATCTAAAAGAACAGACAATATTATAATGGGAGAGAGAAGACTTCTTTCTTTCTTTACCTAATAGAAACTCAGGCAGAGTGACTAGATGGTTAATGCTGTCATTACTGCTGTTACTGCAGTTACTGCTTCCAGAGGGTTAGTTTCTATGAGACCCTTGCATATGCATATGAATCCTATTCAGATTAGTGGAAGCTTTGTAGAGTCTGCAAAGTGATGATATATTTAAGTAGTTTTGGTATTTAGAAAGAAAAGGTGTTTTGTGCTCAATGTGATGCCAGGGATTTAAAGCGGGGTGTTTGGCTGTTTGATTTCAAGCAATCAATTGACATCTACAGGCTTTAAATCCAGCATAAGCAACTGTGAATTAATTCTTCATCTGTAAAATGAAAATAACATTATTTCCTTTGGCTTTCTTATCCATCTTATATGTTGGAGAAGGATCAGTTGCTTACATTAAGTAAACTGAGTGGTTACTATAAGATGCTGCCCATCTTTAAGATAGGCTTAAAGGAACAGAATAAATGCACATTTGCCAGTTTTTTAAACCTGTGAGATACATTCACATTGCATTGAGGACTTTTCCGCTGTCAGGAAAGGCAGGAAAAAATTATTTAAAGAAAGTTGTAGAAAAAGAAAACCCCAGACATTTTGTCCCATAGTCATCCTCCCTTTCCCAGGAGCAGGGTCCTGAAGAAAAATACCTATCTATCTTGTAAAACTTGAAGTAAATTCAGGAGAGTCAGCAACACTGGCAGTTCATTTTACACATGCGTGCTTTGAACATAAGATTATTTATAGGAGTATAATTGCTTTTACTTAAAGTTGTCAACCTACTCTGGGGACTTTTTCTATAATGGATATGACACTATGCTAGCAGTTTGGTGCATACAAGCTTTTCCAGTGAGTTACTTAAAGAATTTTAAAGAAAAATTCAATTGTGGCTGCCCCATCCCTGGCAGTGTTCAAGGTCAGGTTAGGTGGGGCTTTGAGCAACCTGGTCTAGTTGAAGGTGTCCCTGCCAATGACAGGGGGGTTGGAACTAGATGATCTTTAAGGTCCCTTCCAACCCAAACCATTCTGTGGTGCTATAAATAATAGCAGTGTGAGACCTTTTCCCTGACATTTGCTCTTGGTATAGAAATCAATTCTGAGGTGAGATGTCATTGGAAAGAGGCTTCAAATTTTAGGGATGGGGAGAGAAGGGAGGAAACACAAATGTGCCTCAAAATGGTTTTCCAGTTACTCAACAAAATGTCCCTGCACTGCTTCTGGCAGGACAGCAGGCGCCAGCATCAAAATGGAGTTAGTAGGGAAAGCTAATTTAAACCTCTGCTACAAGCCCATCCATTTGTCCTTAAAAGCAGTATATAAATGCTCAGAGGACATACACTGGGACAGTACTCAAGTGAACAGAACTATCCACACTCTGATCTGATGGCAGCAGGCAGACAAAAGGCATTTACATTTTGAGGAGTGCTCTGTGCACCGTCCATGAGAGGGCAAGAGCCTGGGTGCGTGGGTCAGTTTGAATGAAAGAGTCCAGGGTCTTCCTGCCTTCCTGCCGAGGGAGGCAGGCCTGTGTCCTCACACACAGCACGGCTTGGCCATACACAGAGGCATGAGAGCCTGACCTGAGATCCTTCTACAGCCCAGGAGAGGATTTCTCAGAACGGAAAGGTCTTTACACAAGCTTGCACAGAGCTTACAGGAGCTGGTGGCTGAAGGCCGCAATTACGCAAATTTAGCCAAGAAATTTGGCCCATATTTTGACAGTCAATCAAGAGGTGGCAGGTAACAGTTGGGCATCTTCTGGATGAATCTTCAGTCTCTTCAATACGCACATCAATACTGCATTTTTTTTTTTTTAACATGTTCTGTAATGGAAACATGAATCGTACAGATTTCCTGCTCAAGGTGTGAAAGAAGTATTCAGCAAGGAATAAATCTCTTCTTTGGCCAGTGTAAAACAGTAGTTGAGCCTAAAAGATTACAGGTGCCCTTTTTCCTCAGAATTTATTAATTTCTATGGATGCAATCCCCGTCTGTCTATACAGACAGTAGGGCATGCAATTAGTGATTTCTTGTTAAAATATTTTCAGTTGAAGAGACACAAAATGTCTAAGGATTCTGACTTCTGTACTACTTCCAAAAAGCTACAGAAAACAACATAACATATAAAATTTATTAAGTCTTAAAAATGAAAGAAAATAATCACTTTTTGTATTTTTTAACAAATAATCCACATTTTTCATCATCAGCCACAACTTATGAAAAATACATAGTTACTCAAAAACTGGTTTACTTGCGTATTATTCCAAAAGCCTGATGTAGGTTAGGTTTAAAGTTACTGATGTGCTGTGATTTGATTTATAAATGCTGTTAAGGCAACTCATAACTCTTTCTGTTATAGCATTCATTGTATAATTTTTTTTCTTCAAATTGTAGCAAAATGCATTTTTCCACAAACATAGTGCAATGCAATTAATTTTACATGAGTTGCTTTTAAGGCAGAAGGTGTTACACAACATAGTTTTTACAGAATAAATCACCTTTGGGAAAAACCAGGAGGGAAAGCTCTTTCCCATCAAAAGCCTTAGCACTCAGTAGTTTCATGCTACACAATTTTGCAAGTTAAGCTATAAGCAGAAGTGCAAACTCAGGTTTTGGCTACTACGCAGTGGCTCTCCTTTCCAGAACAGTTCTTAAGACCTGCAGAAGAGAGCTTGCTTCCTAAGGTGTGCAGGGAAAAGCTTTTTTAATTGGTGTTCGGCAAATATGACGGAAAGTAATTTTCAACTGTTCCTTAAACCAGCCCTCATGTACCCAGTGCCCCTTCCCATTGAAATTTTTTTGGAAAATCCGGTTACTGCTAGCTAAATATTTGTGGTTAATGATACACTGTAGGAACATTTAACTATATGTTTGTGAATGTAGATATGCTGTGCAATGCTTACAATTAAATTCATGTGAACATTGTTACTTTTCTTAATGGACCCTTGCATATGGCCTGTGCTTTTGTTATGCATTTTTTGTCACACCCAGCATAGCACAAGTCTTTACATCAATTCAGTTACTTGCACATACAATTCTTCTTGCAGTTAAATATTAACACAGTGTATGTATTACTGCATCTTTTGCCAAAGATGAATTAGGGCTTATTGTGGTTACTCTGAAAGGCTTGTCTGTTTCTAAAAAAGTTCACAAGCATTTTTGTTTGTAAAGTACCTAAAACAAGTATCTTTGTATCTGTACACTATGGCTTCGTAACACAGTGGCTTTACTCTGGAATGACAGCAAAATCATATAGAATTGATATCTCCAGTACCAGAAATCTATTACTCTTGCCTATGGGTTGCAACTCTGTCACAGAAAGTGAGCAGCTAAGAAGAACAGTCATCACCAGCTCTCTTTTTCATAGTAATCTCTAGCAAATAAAAATAACTTCTAACATCATAACTAGGAGGTTAGACATATCACATTCATTTTAGGTGAGCAAATGCAATCATTAAAATAGGTAATGTAACTCTGCAAAGGACCTTTTTGCAGTACCAGGAAATTGCCTTTTAACATCAAACTCCTCATTTGCTTCATTCTAGGGAAGTATATTAAAGAAGTCCTTTCCCAGGAAATAAATTAGTATTTTCTCTGCCTTGTTTTTTTTGTTTGGTTGGTTTTTGTTTTGTTTTGTTTTGGTGTTTTGGGTTTTTTTCCCTAAATCTTGCAATTATAATATGTCCCCTCACAGGACTCTATATTCTTCTTGTGGAGAATGAGCAGAACCTGTGCACTTCCACAGTGACCTCATTTCATTGCATTTCATTTTTAAGATCATCATCTTTCTCATGCAAGCAATCTATTAGAGATGCCCTGCCTCTGATGCCAATGGTGCCCAGAGGGACTGAATAACCAGCTGTGTCAAAGAAGGAGGCTTCCCTGGTAAGGCCATATGTTGATGCTGAGTCCCACAGACTAGGAATTCCCACAGCAGTATGGGTAAAGGAACACAGACATAAAACTAGCTGGATGTAAGCTTATTGTTGTGAATGTCCCATTTTTCACTTTCTTTTCTTGGTTTGTGTCTTTTACTGTATGTTTTCACAGCATCCAGCACAATGGAAATCTGGTTCCTGCTGGGACGCACTGCAAGGGAATTCATTGCATGTCATAAAGTCTAAGCATTTTCTTGTGCTTAAGAGTTGAATCTTATGCTACCCCCAAGTGCTGGAGGTAATAACAGTAGTATTTTCTTCCTCAATCATTAGTTACACTTGGTAAAATAGGTAAACAGATTCAGATTCTGTTGAAGCAATGCATTACACTCATTTCCTCCTGTTCTACTACAAATTTACATCATTTTAATGTCAATACAGCTACACATTGTTTCAGATAAAGACAGGCAGATAGACATACTCAATTTTGCTTCATCTGCACTGTCACCATTCTTGTTTCAGTATAGCTTTTTAAATGGAATACCTGAAAAATAGCCTTTGATTTATCTAGAAGAGAGAGACTGAGGACAAGAGAAACTTTTAACTTTAGGGCATTCAGCATTTGTAAAGGGGTGATTTGAAGAATTAGAAGCTACTACAGAAGACTAATGCTTCAGCTGATACTAATTTTCAAAGCTTAGAAGTGACTTTAAATGACAGGTTTTATACATCTCTCATTTTAGATAGAAAAGTCTAATCCTGGGGGAAGAAAGAAACAGACATAATAAATGATTAAAAAAAAAACCAACAAAAAACAAACAAACAAACAAAAAAAACACAACAAAAAACAAACAACAAAAAAAATCTACCTTAATTCAAAGTTCAGTGGAAACAAGAGAATGTATTTTTGGGACACCAACTGTGCTCCAGTTCTTCATGAACATAAGCCATTCTGGCCAATGGTAAAACCAGCTATGCTACCAGAGCAGTGAATATTGCCAAATGTGTATCTATAGAGACAGATTTCCGTCCAATGTTAAAATGCCCTCTTTTCCATCAAAGTTATGACATTTTACCCCAGCTGCACATTTGCCTAATTTATTACATCAAAGATAATTCACAGATTATTGCAAATTGTGAATATACTGGAACAATACAAGACCACAGGGAGCTGTAGGTGTTTTATTAGTCTAAGAGTTAGCACAACCCATGATGGAAATTTAGGTGTATAATGGCATCTCATACAGGCATTACTGTGACATTAAAATACTCCTGCCCATGATTTATTGGTCAGTCAGAATATGCTTCAGGTTATTTCTGAAATCAGACCTGTGATTCTACATGAAATACCTGAGCCATGTAGTAATGGGTCTGTGAATATCCAGCAGTATATATAAGTGCTATCATTATAACATATCTGCTTATGTTTAAACAATTAAATCTTAAAATGCAAGCTTTCCTATTTTAATACATACAGATCTTGTGTTACAAGAGAACAAATTGTGACAGTCAGGGAATCTGTATCAGAAGTACAGCAAGCAACTCTTCATTGCATTTGATACTGTGATAAGTACTTAGATTTCTAACTGACCTGATGATGCCTACTTGTTCTCATAGATCACCTTCATTTCCCATTCCTTTCTGCTTCTCAGCTTCCTGCTTCCCCTCTTGGACCAGAGGGCTTGCTATCTTTCCATCTTTCCCTGCCTGTTCTTGCCAACATAACTTTGGACCTACTGGCCAAATATAAATACATCTGCAAGAAGGTTCCTGCTTGTTTAATAGCAGCTGTGTTGTATAGCTTCAAAGCAGAGAGCACAGGCACAGTGCAGCTTTCACTGCCTCTGTATGCCAGTAGTCACCTCAACACGCACCTTCTGATCAGGCTATCAGCAAGTGCATGGCAGCAATACAGGTCCAGTTTCCTGCCCTGTGAAAACATCATGTGACAAAAGAGTGATTATGGGGAGGCTGGAAAAGGCTTTGAGGTCCTTTATTAGTAGAAAGTAATGCTTTATTAACCCTGCTGCTCATAGAACCACTTGTTTTGCAAATACACGTTCTCCTCTGAATTTTCTCTTGAGTTGATCTCACTCTTGCTTTTTATTTTCATACAATCTCCTAAATAGCTTGTGACTATCCTGTGCTAAGTATTGGTTGTGTTTCTTTGGTGAACTGGTTGATTTTAAATGCAATCAGTCTGCATATGAATAAAAAAGCAAACATAAAACTTCTACAGGCATTTGATAGAAAAGGGAAGACAAATTCAGAGAGATTTCACAACTAAGCTACATACTTAATCTTTGCTAGAACTGGTAATCAAAATCTAAACAAAAGTGTAAACCTCTTCCTGAGAGAAACTGGTCAAATGTGGTGGGTTTTTTAAAGTGTATATCCCAAATATTGTTTCTTTTGCAAATTACAGTGAAAAAAGAGTCTTGAATTTTTGATAGGTAGAAGCTGGGAAAGATTGTATTACCAATTAATTTTGGAATATTTCAATCAGTTATGACACAATAAATATTTCAAGTACAATTTCTTTTAAAACTTAATAGTGCATTTACTTGAATATTATTTCCTATTGGGTTATTTTTCATGCCATGAGAGCCATGTGTTGTATTATTTTACACTATCATGATTGATGTGCCATAAAATAATGCAAAAGTAATGAAAGTTCCATACTGGTGAGAAATAAAAAGAAATGAAACTAATGCAATGAAATTAATTTTCAGTGTGTTCCTGAAGCAGGATTAAAAAGAAACCAAAACCAAAACAAAACAAAAACCACCAACATTTTCTATTTCATTTTTAAAATTTGAAGTCAATACAAATCTACACATCCAGAGTTTTGTCAGAGCAATTCATTTCCCTGCAGAGAAGTGTTGTGGCAGTGACTGGTTCTGCTGTTAAAATGCTCAAGGTGAACACAGCAGCCTTACTCAGTTCCCTTTAAGAAAAGGTCAGAAGGCATGGAGATGTACCAGTTCTAGTCAGATTTGTTCGGAAATAGGTGAATGTGATGAATTCTGTAAATTGAAGGATGGCCCGTACGCCTTCTGTCTGCTAATGGTTTGCATTCTTTTTGCTTCTACTCTCATCTTTATCAGAGGTAGAAAGAGCTCCTTCTGGTGTCTGACACCTTTTCAGAAAATTTCTTGCAAAGGGGAGGACTTTTTTTTATATAAATACCCAGCTAAAAGTACAAAAAAAACCCCCACAGTCGCTTTAGAGACAAACTTGATTAGTGATAATTGACATGACTACAGCCAGTAAGCATATGGTTATGTGTATTCTTAGATAATTTGACCATAATCACTGGAAAGATTAGTCAATTGGATTATCTCATATGCCAAGGTTCATGTGACCACATTTTAATCTAGGAGACTGCTAAGCAACACATCCACTCACGTAAAGTGGAACAGATGAGCTAAAACCACAGCTGAATATCTCCAGTTTTTGTGAAGACTGGCTTGAGATCAGAGCTATCTGTTTGGCAGATCACTGCAGTCTACTGAATAAAATAGTAAATTTTATATAACGCCTTTGTGTAGGGGCTGACAAAACTTGTCTGCATGTAGTTACTTCTATGTCATTTCCATGGTGAGCTCACTTGTTTATATCTCTCTGGACATGACCAGCATACCAGTTCGCCAAGCTAGCAAGGGAACAGTGTGGGACATACTGAGGGAGTTTACAGTAAAAAAATATCCAATTTTTAATACAGTCTTTGAAAATTAATTATAACAAAAAGTAATCTGATCTAGAAAGCAAATTAGCAAAGCATGGAGATCAATTAGAATGCTTTCCTGATTTACTTTCCATGAAATGTTGCTGATTTCTAATAATATGGCATGATCCCAAAACAAGGACAGGGTACAAAACCAGCACTGATGAAGTATTTGCTGACTGCTGAACTTGAAAATTACCTGGCTTTCACATTAGCTGGCTATCTGTATTAGGGTCAGATCCTCAGCTGCAATAAGCTGATGTCACCCTTTTGGACAAATTTACCCTGGCTGAAGATGGGTAATCTTCATTTGGTTAATGAGCAGCTGGACTGGCAGAATTTCTGGATTTCTTCAATTATGGAAAGCAGGTGACTCAGCAGTGCAGTGGTACTGGTATGTCACAGAGAGAAAAAATATTCAAAGGGAAATATCGAGTGAAAGATCACTTATTTGCTAAAATTCTATTATGCAGATTCTCATTGATATTCTGCTAACCTCTAACCCCTAAAATAAATATTGAGTGCAAGAACTGTGTGATGCAATTACACACGGATCATCAGATTTGTTATAATTCCTTGACTTATAAATGGGAAAGAGATATGAAGTAGATAACTATCAGATTCACTTTCACTCAGGAAAGGCAGTATTAAGTTCCCATATCTTTCACTTAGTGCTTTTCCTTGAGTGACGGCCTAAGTTACTAATACGGTATTTTAAACTTGAAATGTGATGCTTTGTGCACTGCTGCATAAAGGAAGGATGGAACTGGGATGGATGACCCAGAAAGGTCCTTTCATTCTTGAACTCCTAAAAAATGAAAAGTTGCTTTGAATGGAAAAGTAAAAGTATTTTGCTATGAAGATACAGGAAAAATAGGATTTGAGGTTTTTAAATAATCCTTTTCTGAATGAAAAGTGTAATGAATGCAACCCACACATGTAAAATCTGCATTTCTTCATAACAATTTTTTTTTGTGAAGAAAAAATCACTCTTGAACCTTACACATGACAACAACCTACTAGAAAGTTAACTATATTTAAAATCTGGTGTTAGAGTGCAAGGTAAGTTGGAGGAAAAACTGGCTTGACCATCAAACATAGAACACGTGCCAAGTTAAGAGGTATTTTTACAAAGAAATCAATCTTGTTTTAAATAAGCTAAGGATGGTCTTTCACTCTGTTTTCCCTTTTCGTATTTGAAAAGTGCTGAAGTGGAGGAAAAAGAAGGTTATAACACTTTCAGAAATAATTCAGTTGAATAAAAGGAGAGTAAGGCTAATAATTACAGAGAAATGTTCCAGGGTTTTTTATGCAGTTAGCACAAAGGGTAATAAGTGCAGATGCTGTTCCAGTCTGTACAATTCTCTAGCTAGTATTGATGTACAATGAAAAGAACAAAAGATAATTAATGCTCTACAAAGAGGACACTTTTAGTAGTAAGCTGATGTCTCAGCATCCATCTTCACATTGATCAAGATTAGAAACTGTAGCTTCACTGGTTGTTTTATGAGGCCTTTAACAAAGGACACAGAATTATCAAGATTATAAAAAAATGTATTCCATTCTTTTGTGGCTATAGACTCATTTATTCTGCCTAGGAAAGGACACTGTGATTCCCCTATGTCATTGTCTATTCTGAAGAGGAAAGCATTCTTGTTATTTTTCAACTTGCTATCTCTGTAGTTTGTCTCAAGTGGAAAGGTCCTTCTCTGATCCAACTGGTCCATAAAACAAACGTCTTCCTTCCCTTCTGGCTGCATGTGTGCTCCAGGTCTTCCTGCACATGCAGCCTGTACAGTGTGGTGCCATGCAGAGCTTCCAGACTGCGACTAACCAACCAAGTACATGCTCTGCCTGGGCCTGAGCTGGCAGCACCTAGGCTTGCTCTAGCCTAAAGCAGCTTGGATGTACTCAGGCACTGCAGGGCTCTTCCTATTGATCTCTGTCTCTCTCATACATTTTGTACAGAACACAGTCCCTCCTAGCTGCAGCTACATGGTTCAAACACCATCTTTGGAGGTAGGGGAAGTGGTGTGTGGTGGTTCACATCTCATCACCTGGATACTCTGACTGGTTTCTCTGCTGCAGCAGGCTGTTGTAAACACAGATCCTGGCAGGCACTTTGTAACTTTTAAAGACTTAAGGCATATGAATGGCTCTATAGTTAGACCTTAAACCCAAGCTTAGCCTAATTTTTTGATAGCTAAAGATGACACATACTAAAAGTACAGGCGATGGAGACCATAGGTTGTTTTGAGCTAGCACTGTTTTGTGAGCATGCTAAGCTTAAGTCTTGCAGCTTCCCTTAACTTGATCAAATGATCAGTTCCCCAGGGCATGGGCTGGCCCTGGCTTCAAACTTTCCCAGAACCCATCATGATGAGTTCTCTTGTAAGGGATGCAGGACTTGCAGTAACATGGCTTATGCTGTATTTAGAAAGCCAGATCATTCTCCGTCACATTGGAGAAGACCATCCCTGTCCTTGAGCTGCAGCTCTGAAAACCTGTGCACCTGCCCTGCACTAGGACATATGACACATTTTAGTCTGCAGTCTTGTGTGCTGTATAGTCATTGCCAGCTAACAGCACTTGCATCCATATCTGAGGGATTCTAGGCTCCAGACCTCACGGGTGTGAGATTACAAGGTGTGAGAAAGCGATTTCAGATATTTTTAGAGGTTTTGAAAACAGAACCTGTCTCTATCTCCCACATTCAAATGCACAGCAGTTGTACACATCAGAAGAAAAGACACACGTAGACTATGGGATACGTGCTGTTCTACTGGATGTTGCATGGCACGGCTTAAGTACAGTGAATACAGATAAAATGTTTTCTTAGCTTCTTCTATTGCTCCCTGTAGGGAGGAAGAAAAGAGACACAGCTGGCATCAGGGACTCCAAGGGCAATGTCCGTTTCCTGACCCAGTACTCTTCAACATGGTTTGGGTGCAACATACACCTTGGGGCTGTTGCGGACGGGGAAAGGTTACATTCTTGGCTTCAGGGACCCCAGCCTTTGATCTGGGAGGAGTTGGTATTACTTAGCAGCTGCATCAGAGACATGTGTCAGTGTTTAAGTGGAGATTAATCTATAGCAGTTTCTGCAAATAAGGACTTTTCCAATGCCCACTAAAACCCTCTGTAACTGTGGAAAAGAAAGTATTCTAAACTCAAAGAAAAAGCTAGGAAAAATCTGAACTTTGCATACTACTTAGCACAGATATAATTTTACAGCTTTTAGTCATTGAAATCTGGATCGAGCTCTCTGCTTGTTCATGTTATTACTAGAAATAAGTTGGCTTACTCAAGCACAAATAGCATGTATATTGTATAATTGTGTGAGGTGGCAAATTATAGAAGAACAAAACTCTTCTTTCTATATTAATTTGCTGCTTTGGAGTCAGCAATTTTATTTTCTTACATCAGTATTTCTCCCAACTCAGTCTTATAAGCTGAACCACCTATGTCAGCATGCTGACTGATCACTACTAGCAGAATTTCTTATTTTTTCTCTATTTTTTTTTCATGGTTATTGTCACAATTCACTAATATCTCTAATAAGTACAATAGATCCATATCACTAATAAGTACAAGAGATAGATAGATATCACCAGTTGCATTTGGAAGAAGTGGGGCTACAGGCTAAAGATGGTGCCAAGATCCAAGCAAGGCTCAGTTAGTCAATTAATGCTTAATTATACAAGTTCTAACTAAAGCAGTGAAACAGGAATTGGATTGCCCAGCAAACACTGCAGAAATATTTAAGTGGGAAGAGACAGACAAGCTTCTGCAGAGCAGAACCACTGGGTTCTTGTGTAACTACCAATGAGGCAATGTCAAGCTACAGACACATTCTAGTTCAATTGGGGGAATCTGGAGATAGCGTGACACAGGTGATGCATGCCCAGCCCCGAAAAATGGTGCTATGCCTGTTTCTCTACCTCAATCCAAAGAAATTCTGCGCTCCTCAAGATTTTGCTATATGTCACCACCACTTCATACTGGTATTAGCCTGTACAGGTGCCTAAAGTCTCCAAAGAAAGTGGTTTTCTGCATTCTGTTGTCTGACTGCAACAAGGAGGTCTCCTGCTAGAGCCATACCAGATCCTCATAGTTAAACCACAGTTCAATTTATTTCTTAATCTCTGTGCTTAAATGAATACAGAATATTAAATCAGTGTCAACAGCAAAGGATAGTCTTGTTAAGACCAGATCCTTACCTCTTGCCACCTTGATCACAAGCTCAACATGCTACTTTCTGAAATGTTCCATTGCCTTTCTTTGTAAATGCAAGGTACTTCTTAGTCTTTTGCTCTAGTAAATTGCAACTCTGTTCTCAGATACTTTCTACAAAATGTATTAAGAAATCAATATGCATAATAAAATAGAGCCTAAAAGGCCTCCAGACTACCATCTAACACTGTGACACCTGAATTGCTTCAGTGAACATGAATAATGGCATACAGAAGCAAATTTATTTTAGGCAGAAAATACAGAACCTGCCACCTTTGCTACTGGCCCCTCAGGAAAACTCTTTCATGTCTCCAAGTGACATGCACCAGTATGTTCAAATCTAACTTTAAAGATAGCCCTTCAAGTTTTCCCTCTGGTTTGATCCTGGGGACAGTTATTGTCTCAAACAGGGCCAGCAGCTTTCCCTCAACCCTTTTATTAGACAAGCAGAGGTGGACAATTTTTAATAGCATATCAACATGTGAGAGTACATTTGCTGATTTGCTTCATTATTGCCTAAGGAAGTTGCAGACAAATTGAATCATCTTTTCATTAGAGGTGGGAAGAAGGGATCCCAGAGTGGAGAAGACAGACAAATTAATCCGTATGCGTTTTGTTGTTTTTTTTTCCAGGTACCTCCATCGTCTACCCTTCTTGATGTGAAACACAAATTCCACAAAGCATGTAAGTACTACAGTAGCAGGCTGGAGACATGGCTAGAAGCCTTTCAACTTGGAGAAATTGTCAAATTTATTTTTCATAAAGTCTTGCAAGAAAGATAAGCCTGGCCTGACAGCTCTAGTGCTATGTAAGAGCACTGTTTGGGCTAAGGTTCTACTGTAGTTATCACAGATGTGAGAGGCTAGAAGGAGAGGAATACACAATTTATCACTGCCAGCCCATTAGGGGCGATACATTTCTATCTTCTTTTTAACATTACAGTGTCAATTCAAGACCACAAGTGCATTTGCCCCTCCCAGTGTTATATTTGATAAGCTTTGATAACATGAGGCTGCTTCAAGCTGGCCACAGACAAACCCTGTAAACTAAAAAACTACTGTAGTGGGAAACTCAAGCACAGAGTGATTAAATGATTTTTCTGGGATTGTGCAGGCAATCTGACAGACTTCTCAACTGACTCAGCCATGTCCAGTTCCTTAATGGTCAGGACAATCTCCCTTTCTTCTAGTACCACTTTTCCTGGTTTTTGCATCCATGAGGTGGTAAGAAAACTGAAAGGGAGAGGTAATTTTTGCACATACAGACTGCAGACATGGACCTTGTACATGAGAAGAGATCAGAGCAATCATACTCAAAAAATCCCTCTTTTCTTTCTTCCAGAGAACAGAGCAGTTTTGCTGGAGGCTTCTCTTTTGCCTTCTTTTAGTTACATGCCTCCAGCTCTCACTGGAGGGAGGTTGTTGGAAAGATGGGAGAAAGAGCAATGAAAGTAGCCTACTGCCAAAGTTTGGTGCCATTTGCCTTTGTCCGCTGAATTGCTGGTCAGAATTTCGAAGAGTGGGGCCAAATGTACCTGAACTCTGCAAGACATATGCATGTATGCAACTGAGATCTGAAATACTAAAATACTGCTGTATCTGCATTTACAGAGATCTTAAGTGGGACACCCTTGCTGCTAGACTGTGAAATGTTTCTCCCACTTCTGCTTGTGGGAAGTAAGATGTTACTTGTGATGAGGATTGAAAAACTTGAGTGTCACCCACATTTGAGATGTACAGGTCTATGCAAGGCGTATTACCCTGAAGTGGGCTTCTTGGAATTGCAGGGGTATTTAGCTGAGCAGAAAAAGGTGCAACAAGAATTGAGGGTTGGAAGTGAAGGCCAGAGCAACTCAAGTTAGGAATGAGGTAATGAGGTATTTGGTTCCAAGAGAGGACAGTTTACTGTTGGAGTAAGCATCTTAGATGATGGACTTTCATTATTTTTACAAAACAGGCGCATTCAACTAAAGGCTAGATGCCTTTTATTAAAAAAAAAGGAAGGTGCTTAGGCAGACACTAATACTCTGGAATTCAGAGTAGAGAAGTAGAAAAAATATTACGCTTCGCCTCTGTCCTTAGAATTTAATAAAACACTAAGGCTGAAGGCTTTTGTGATTGCACAAAAGTTCAGTTGATGAAGCAAAAGGCTGTTGACCTGACTGCACTAAAACTACTTGTTTTCACTCCCTGCAAGAGCTTGTTAAATGCAAAATGGTAAAAGTTAAAAAAAAACCCCTCAGCTAAATATGAAAAGACTGAGTGCGTAACTTTTAATATCTCAGTAAGAGTGTGTCCTTCCATCAGTTTATGAAATGCAGTGCATTTCTGACTAGACTCTCTTAAATCAATTGAAACTGGATTTATATTGATGCAGCTTAAATCAGCTGCAGATCACTGGCACAGAGGTTTATCCCAAATTAACTGTAATGAGGTTTTTAATGGATTTGGGCTAAAATGGTGCAAGTCTGTTGTATAAGGCATTTTAATGGCTCCTGCATTCATATTTAGAGATATCTTACACCCAGTGTGGTACGTGAAGCTGAGTATAAAGGAAGCAATACAACAAAGCACGGTGCAAATTGTGAACTGAAACTCTTGACAGTGCAATGTTTTACAGTGCATGGAAGGACTGGCATGTGTCTCCAAAACTTTTTCAGTTCTCAATTTCTTTTATGTCAATTCCTCACATTCCAAGAGGACACTGTATCAGCATCCTGTGTCCTTTCTTCCCATTCCAGCTCATTGCTTTGATCTGTCTTTTCCAGTTCAGCCTGGAAGTTGTTGTCTCCTGAGGTTCCCTCTCCTCCTCCTCCTTTCCCACTTGCAAAGAACAAGCCTTCACTTTTTTCTTTTCATACAGTTTGGAGGATGGCAGCTCATAGAATACAGTTCTTTTAGGCAAGAGCTGACAAGGGGCTGAAGTTGGTCTGTGGATGCCCTTGGTTAACATGTTATTTTGTACTAGCTCATGCATTCATTTCTGTCATTTTGTGTGTGCCAGACTCACATGTTCCTCTAAAATCTCTTGCTGAAACACACTCCTAGGCACACCCTTTTACAGTCTCCTCATCTTCATACATTCTTCTTTGATCAACCATGCAATTAAGCTTTCGCTCACCTGGTATCTTGTCAGCCCTTCAGTGAGAGGAAACCCTGTGCAGCCATTTAGCAAGCATCATTCCAGTCACTGATCGGTTTTCACTGCCTGATTCAAGAAAGGGGAAAAAACCTGAATTATGAATTACTGCACAGGAGGATGCTAATCATTAAAATAAAAGATTAAAAAAAAAATGCAAGTGGCAACATAATATGCTACTGCCAAGTAGTGTTTAAGTCAGTCAAACATTAGGTTAGATGTGTGTTTATATGAAAAGAAGAATATGAACTCAGAAGTCCAGGAACAAATACAGAAATATTCCTCAGTTTTTACTTGACCAAAACTGTCTCTACTGAAACAACCCCAGCAAAACCTAACCCTGTGTTTTCTGTGACACTGAGTTCTGGGAGGAAATTCCAGTTTTATCACTGGGGATCTGGGGAATTCATGAGCTTTGTACAGAATAGCCATCTAAGATAAACTTCCATTTCCATGGGAATTGAAAGGCTTTCTCTTTTTAAGTGGTTTTGAATTAGCCCCTGGCCACTGTAGCCACTGCCCCTTTCAGGGACCAGCAGTACCAACCAGGGTCTACACAAAACAGCAGTTTCCCTGTTTCAGCTTTCCAGCCCTTGGCTCTGCAGGGACTTTTTGTAACAGATTCTTAATCCAGACTGCTGTTCTTAATAGCAATCATCACACCTGCCCACCATGAATCTACCTAATCCTTTTTAAACCTACTTACAGTTTTGACCCCAGCAAAATCCTCTGGGAAGGAGTTCTACAATATAAGTACGTTCTGGACAAATGTCTATACTTCTGCTGCTTGGTATTTTCTACCAGAAATTGAGTGCAGCTGGGTGCCTGGGTTTTACTGGCCATTACGCTGTATTATTCAAGATATGGTCAAAGAAGCCTCTATCAGATTGGTGCTGTACACTAGGTGACTCTACTACTATTTTCCTCACTCTTTTGACTACCTGGTAGGAGTGAAGCCAAGCCAAAAATTAAGTGTATAAGAAGTAAGGTCCCATTTTTTCAGCTGCTTACAATGAGATAAGTACCTGGCATTTTCTTTATCTTGTAGGCTAAACTTTGCAAGCTCTTGTCCTTGGCAATAACTCTTCACCTTTAATTTATTTTTATCTTTGCAAAATGCATTGTACTACTGGGGAGGAAATCTTCCTGACAGAAATAAAAAACTGTAATAATAATGCAAATTCAAGTCTCAAATAACCAAAATAAAATACCTTTAGAACAGGTAATATAGTGAAGCCAGAGATCATTAAATATTTTCAAGATTATTGCAAAAAATTTGCTGAAATAGCTCTTGAAAGAAGAGGAAGAACAGAAAAGAGAGGAGGAAATAAGATCTCAGCTATACCATAACAAACTCATGGATGCAACCTGCACAAGGAGGTAGCACAACCCTTTGAAATCAGAAAAGTGAGCTTAGGGAGACCAGAAATTGTCACCTAGATGGGAATGAGCAGGCAGAGGAGGAAGGGCAGATGGGAGGAAGCCTGGCGATGGGTGGAAGGAAAAAAAGAAGTTAAAGAGAGAACTGAAAACACACGCAGAGTATCCTGATCTGCTGAGAGGAATGAGGCGCTTAAGTGCTCAAGCTGCCAGCTGTCCCAGTAAAATAACTAACTCCTAAACCTTCAGCTCCAAAATTGCAGGCCCCTCCAACTAAGCTAACAGATATTATTTGGGACATTTAAAATAAGAAATGTCTATGAAAGTAAATCAGTAAGAAATTGTCCGTAGATGACACTGAAGAATAAACATCATCATTTCTGGACTCTATGAAACTTTAGAAGACTGCTATACCATCTTACAACTGCTTCTTACAAGTATTTCTATAGCAATCCTAAGAGCTACATTCCCTGGAAAACCACTGAGATATCTCCTGTTGCTTTCCTCTAGAAAGAAGACAAGGAGAAAGACAGAGAAATTTCTTCTCCATGGTGGGAACCAATCTCTTCTTTAGGCTCCTCCTTACCAGGCTTGTAGGCCAATGTGTTAGGATTCATTAATCTGCCAGGTTTTACTTACTGATCTCATCCTGCAAGTTCCCCAGAAGCCATAGGAGAACAGGCAGCCCCTTAGATGTCATTACCCTGCAGACCTCCTGGTCACAGCATACCCTGTCTTGACTCCCTGCACAAAAGCAAGATGAGAGGTTCCTGTGCAGGCCTGTCCAACACACCATTTCACTGAGTCTAACAAACACTCCCACTGACTTCCAAGTGCCTTGAATAAGATCTTTATCACTTAATGTAAAAAGATACCATCTCAGAGGACAAATGTCAGCAGAAGTACCATATCACACAATTCTTTTCCAGCTGCATGGAAGGCCTGTGCATATTCTCTTCCTTTCCATTTTCAAAGTGACCCGTTACTGCCTCCAGCTTGCTTCTTTCCCCAGTTGCCTGTCAGTAGTAGTGCTCAGCTCAGGCAGCATTGAGCAGCTGGAAAGACAGCAGCATTTTGAAACCAAGAGTTTCTTGCTTGCCCAAAACTCTGAAGCAGATTTTCAAAATACTGAAGAGCAGAAGTCATGCTGGCCAAGTGAAGAGCAAAAAGAATCTCTTACTGCTAAGAAATCACTGGGCAAGCCTTGTGAGAGGAGCTTAAGGCACATAAGGTACTAAAGCTAATCCTTTAGTGGAGGAGGTCCTTTTTCTTTTCTCCTTTCCAAAAAGTCTGCTAAGGGTTTTCATGCTCTGAATCTGCAACTTTCCTGTTTTTGATGACATCTGAGAGCTAGCAGCATGATTCCAAGAGCAAGGGTTTAAGAAAAACTCCGTATTTTGCCAGGCCTATGCGAAAACACAAGAGCTGGATGCAGAGCGGTTGTTGGAAAGGACTGCACTGTTGGAAAGGTTGTTAGTTCGCACTGCATCACATAATTCCTTTCTAGAGGCTGGCTGCGATGTTAGACTTCAAGGCCCAGAGAGGTGAGAAAGGATGCTGCGGGGATTACTCATTAAGAGCAGTACCAGGGAGAATGGCGACTGCTAAGCTAGTGCCCTGCCTACCGGCTCTATATAATCAGGACTGTCTGATAACACAGCCTTGCTGAGAATGTGCCGTTACTCTGATTTCTCCACACTGTCTATTACAGCTGGATTCTCAAGTTGAAGGAAGTTAATGAAATCTGTCAATTTTGATGCCTGGAGAGACTCATGTGTCTGATGAATACACCTGCTGTGGACTCAGAGAAGCTGAATTATGCTATTTATGGCTCTCCCAAGCTGACTGCACAGTCTTAGCCTGTCAATCAACTAGGAGCCATTCATGTGTCTCACAAACTGAAGAGACCCAAATAAGTTATATCTAGGGTATAAAGCTTTGCAGAGGGATCTGTCTTCTGCCTTATATTAGGAGATCGGGGTTTGAAAAAGCCAAAACTTTTGAATGAGGCCTCAGTCTGATCCTGCCATGATTTGCCTTGAGCTGAGTGCATTCCCCAGGCAGAAAGGCAGCTACAAAGTCTATGGCTTTTAACAAATCTTAAACTCATTCCTCTCCACTTTTATCCTAAGTAGTGCATGCTAGCCCAGAGTAGTAACTCAAATCCATATGTGGATGAGTATTCAAAGGGACAGGCAATACACAGCTGTGCAGGCTGTCTGACTGCGGAGCTCATCGGCCCATCAGGAGATTTGCAGAGCACACTGGGTTAGCAGTCACATCCAGATTTTGTTTTCAATAAATTTTCCCCTCTCTGCGTTCATAACAACTCAATTGGAAATTAACAGTGAAGGCGAATCACTAGAGAGGGATGGGCAGTTATTGCAAATGGGCAGTAAGAAGCACAGTGTTTTCATCTGGGTAAATAGCTTTTTCATCTGTCTTGACTTTGTAAATGACAATGACTAGATTAGGAGGAAACATGATGATATTTATTTCATCTTATAATTTATTTTTCCTTTGTCTTAATCGCACAGCAGATAGTGGTAGAAGACTAGTTTACAAAGAATTTCACTACCCCTCAAATGACACAATTCTAAACTCCTTTTGCTTCTCTATACCTGTCAACACAACTCAATTGATTAGATGCTTCTTGAATTTCTTGTTACTGCCACAGAGAGGCCTGCATATATTTAAAATACTACTTTTTGTTTTGCAAGGTTAAGCACAAAGTAAGCAACAGCTCCTGCCATGAACCTCAAATTAGTTGCTGCTATCTTCTTCCCCAGCTCACGATCAGAGATCTAATCCATGAGTAAATTGCTTCCTGCCTCCGCAGTGTGTACGTGTCAGAACAGAGACCTAAATTCTTGCCCTGGCATGCTGCTTTAACCATGGGGCCAGCTTGTCCAGGAGGCTTCATTTCTGATCTGTACAGGAGGAAGTATCAGGAGAATGACCTCCTCTCAGTTTATTTGTGGCATATCTGTGCAAATCTCTCCATAGAAAATAGAAAAGTCTGCTGGTACAGATTTGTGTACCCTGAATTTATGGCTTAGCTGTCAAAATAATTGAAGCACACCTGTGAAAGCTGGGAATACTTTCACTTATTTTATAACAGCCAGTCAGGAAATGAGAATGGCTTCATTGACCTAACACAGTTTAAAAGAAAAAATGAGTTAGTGTCATGATTTTAATCTTCAAAGTGACTAAAAATTTACCTTAGACTCCAAAATCTCTCTCTCTTCCCATCCCACCCCCTCTACCCCCTTCTGTGTTGGAATTACAGAAAACCAATTCAGGCCAGTTTTCAAAAGGGACAGACGATGCATGGAATGCTCCAGCTGAAATTAAAGTTGTATAGCCATTGGATGGCTCTCCAGAAGGTGCCATGCACTTCACAGACACTATTTTGCATCCTGAGTGGTGGTCATAACCCTCCCATTCAAGCCCTGACTCGTGTGTCTCTTCTTGACACTGCCAAAGCCCAGAATTGCATTTAGACATTCATTTAGACATTTCTAGCTGGGTGCTGATGTCTGAGTTCTTTCTCCCAGCAAAATTGGACTCAATAACGAGAGCAAGCACCAGACTAGGCACCTGCATTCACTTTTGCTGAGCACTTGAATCTCATTATAGGTCATTGAGAAAGAGATGTGAAATCAGTCTTAAAATCATATGATCACATATCCCTGGAGTTTTGCTTTCTGAAGTGTATATGTGGTTACAAAGAACATTTTCCTCATGTAGGGAATTATGAAAGTTAGGGTTTGGCTTAGCTGGGTGGTTTAGAAGCAGTGCTCTTTGTAATGTAGTAACTTAAACAAGTCTTTTAGGGTCAGATTTTTAAAGCATTTTGGTCTTCTAAAGATGACAATAAAAAGCCAGAAGGCCAACTGAGATTTTTGAAGCCGCCTGATTTACATGGAAATGAGTGTGATTTTTAAGATTTAGGTCTTCAAGATTTGATTGAAACCCAATGGAAGTCGTGATATTGACTGGGGTGAGTTGTGTGCTAGACACTTTCTCCCTTTTAAGCTTCATTTTCTCATCTATAAAATAAGAATAATTAGTCTGCCTTTCATCCACCTTGGGATCTTTTGTCTGTTTTGGCTATGATCCCGTAAGAAACATTTGGGACAAAGAACGACTTAAATATATGCCAAATGACCTATTGAACCAGAGGAAGAAGGGTGTCTAAAACACAAAAGTTAAGCTATCCATTAAATGTTCACAGAAATAAGATGACCTTCAGAAAAAAACATCAATTTTTAAATCTGCAATGGAAAAAGTGAAGATCAACTCAAAAACATTAATGGAAATGAACATCATTTCTCTTATTTTGGCAGCTGCTGCATCTGATGTTATTGTATTTCATTAGCAGGATTACAGATATCATTTCAGATGTGCAACATAATAAAAGAAAAGGCAGCAAATCTATTGAGATGTAGCTTGAAGCAGAACTGGCCCTCTCCTCTCTCTGGGATATTGTTCGCGGCCGAGATTTACAGGGCTCTAACAATGCATCACAAATGACATCCTATGTAAACAATCGGAGAACAAATGTGAGATGCTATTTAAATGCCTCATTAAGAAAAGGAAATTTCATAGCAAGATTCTTTGCTTTTCTTGCTTTTGCAGTAGATTTAATTGACAGATCTAAATGAGAAACAACAAAATTTGTTTACCAGAATTGCCTATTATTATTTAGAATGGGTTTTATATTAGTGCCTATGGCTCAATTGAGAAAAGGGTAGTGCAAGGCCCTATAGAGGTAATCCAGGCCCTAGAGAATATCTAGTCTCATGTAAAATGAAGAATTAAAGCATACTGAACTATTAATACAAAATGCTAACGTAGTTTTGGTTTTTAAACAGCTTCTACATCAGTTTAAATGTGGGTATTACATTTTTTTGTCTGAAGAAGAGTTAGACTTCCAAATAACTTGGTGTTCACCACCAGACTCATGTGGGTTTAAAGCTCATTCAAGGAACTCAAGACACTAAAATCCCCAGTAGATCTTCATGATTGTGGAAAGAATCTCATGTCCGTTAAAAAGACTGATGCCTGTTGATTATGGCAGGGTCAAGATCATTTCACAGGCCTTTAAACATGCTCTGCAACTGTATCAGGATTTTCATAGGAGTCCCTATGCATTTGGACACCAAAGCTGGGCAGATGGTTTTACAGAAGGATCCAACGGTTTCTCCTATGAGGAACTGCATGAATTGGGTCTGCACTAAATGTCCCAGGAACTTCTTGTGAAAGAAAGCAAACAGGGTCTAGATAACAGAAAAGAAGAGAATCTCCCATGCCGGAATGAGAGGAGCCTACTTCTTTCTTGGAATGCTCTGGGAGATTAAAAAATGACAAGGCCCATGGTGTCACCTCTGTTAGGTTAGAGAAGAGGCAGCAGCTTTAGCTGCTAAGTTCAGACTTTCTGCTAGGTCTTCTCTGCCTCATGGCTTCACTGGCTGTGCTTCTGCAGCCCCCTGCTTCCACAGGGCTGACAGGAGTTGTGACATAAAAAGCATCTGCAGTTCTGGGGCAGGATCAGGTAAGCAGAACAAAAGCAAGGGAGGCTGTTGAGACCTGAATGTGAAGGATGTCACCCTGTGATGATGACTTGCTTTGCATTTGTTTTCATGCGTGCTCTCTCTCATATTTGTAGCCTGTTTGTTTAATTTTTTGTTTTGGCATGGGGAGAAAATAAACTCTAGGAACAATCAAAATTAGAAATCTTTCAAGCAAAACTTGATATTTGCCACTGTTTCAAGTTAATGAAAGCAATGCATCAAAGACAAGAAGCTGAACAAATGATTCACAATAAAAATAATGTAGTAGAGGGGAGTTCCACCTCATTCTAAATTGTCTCCAAATTGCAGTGATATTGAATATATATTTGCTGGAAATGATTCACCATAGAAATAATTGATATGTGAGTTACAGTGGTTCTGCAGCTCATTCACAAGCTGTGCTTGTGTAAAATGTGGGCTCGTCTTGCCCACTGCCTGGCTCTCACTGCTGCTAATGGATGTTAGGCACTTTTGTGCATCTACCTCTGTATTCCAGTTTAGTTATTTCCAGTCCCCCAAGCATGCTCCACCAACCAACATTAAATTGAAACTAATTCCTGTGCCCACCAATGAGTCTCAAAAGTTTTCAGTGAAGGACCAAAACAACTTACCTCCTCTCTGGGGAAACAGAGACACAGCCATCTCTTGATCCCTCAAAAGACTCTGGAAATAGAAGCTACCCAATGTTTCACCTACTACCTTCCTTTTCTCATTATTTTGATCTCTTTTTTGAATGTTTGAAAATAAGCAAACATACACAAATGGGGGGTCCCTGAAAGTGTGGAAAGCTTAGCAGTATCTAGCTAAGAAAGGAGAGGGACTTCTCTGGAATATGCTCATCTTTAGGAGAACAAGCTAATTTTCCCTGGAGATAACCCCTGTATCCATTAAGTAAGAGCAGTGGTTGCTGCATTGCCATGTAGAAGGCTGCCAACACATGGCTGAGTTGGACCATTGCCAAGAACTGTCTTACTTTACACGGATATGACTGCATGGCAGCACCTTGGTTGAAAGAACATTTTTGATCTCTTCAAAAAGAAACAAAAAAACAAAACAAAACACTGAGGTTTTGAAGATCTGTCATAAAACTTCAATTTCAAATCGAGTAAGTCTAAACAAACACACTGGATTCACTACTTGCTAGATGCCTTGGTATAAGGTAGGTTTTGAATGTGACAATGTATAGCCACATTTCCTGTGTGATCTGAACAAGATTTACCACATAAAGGTGCAAGCATTGAAGCCCAGGGGAAAGGTGGCTGTTTCTGTATATACTTTGCTCCATTTTGGTTATAGATAAACTGTTTGATTACTTAGCATACACCTTGGAAAGTCTTAACTTTTCCTTCACCTCTTTTATTACTGCTTTTGCAATGACATCTATTGGATGCAGGTTTAAGGCTGCAATCTTGACGCTATTCTGTTTCAGTGCACATTTATATCCTGACTTGTTTTTTTGGGTAATATGGCTCATACTTTTGATTTCCTGTCAAAATGAATATAGGAGGTGCAGTGTTTTCCAATCAAGATTTCCAGCTCAGAAAGCTAAGTCATGCATAGCATCAGTTAACAAGACTCGATTTTCTTCTTTAGGCAGGCAAACGTAACTTCATAGCCTGGCAACCAGAAGTTACCAAAGCTTCTAAGTAAAGAAAGTTTATATCTAAATTATTCCATAAATGTGGTTAGAAAGAAAATCTGGAGGTAGAAAAAGTAAAAAGAGAAATGTACATAAAAAATCAGAGGCTGAAAAAGAGCCAATAAGCCAGTCATGAAACACAATACTAGGTTTTTTGTCTGTGTTTGAAAATATACAACCTCACATTCTCCACAGACAACTCTGAATTCTGAAACAAAAGCCCTATTTCTACAGCATCAAAAATATTTATGAAAACTTTCAAATAATTCTGTGTAAATAAGAAGGCTAGCTCCAAAAATTGTTACCAAATTTTTGGCAGTGAAATAGAACAAGGAGAAGGTTATGTCAGTGGTTTATTTGCTTTGAACAATGTATATTGCTCTGGTTTAAGTATATACTAAAGAGAAGACAGTATTTTTTTATATTCTGCCATTAGAGCACAAGTTTTTGTTCACAAACAGTCTAGATGAATTGTGGCTATAACATTTACAGAGGAAAAGCAATAGAAGTGTTCAAAGGCCGTTAAGTGTTTGCTGCATAGAATGGGGCGAAATCTCATCCCTCAAGTATGAGAATGAACATATTCACCTAGCACTATCACCATAACCAAGTCCCTCAATGATCATGACTGCGTAACTGTGGAAAAGCAATTTTAAGCATGTTACACTTCTTTCTACATGGCTGCCTCATGGTTGATGTGCAGACAGCCTGCCTGGGTTCTTCTCCTACTAAGAGAGCTTGGGATGGTGTGTCCCATGCTCTCCATGTGGGCTAGAGCATCATTCACAGCATGCACAGGAGGTGACCTAGAATCAAACATGTTTGCTGTTTATTTAAGGAAAATTATTTGTCCTCTGTTGCAGAGCTGAGATGGGAAAAGCAGCTTCCCAAACCCTGCGGCAGTGTTTGTGAGGCCCTGAAGCCTTTGCTCAACCTAAGTAACATGGTGGGAAGGAGAATTAAACCAGCCCAAATAATTTCTCCCAGGAAGGACATGGGAACATGGCTGAGCCTCTGGCTCTCATGCTAATGTTTTATCTGCTGCCAAAGCAGGGCAGATCTAAGCTACCTTTTCTTCATTGCCTGTAGAGAAACTACAGTTTATCCATGTTATTAGTGGAGATTAATTTTCAATGTGGTAAATTTACCAATGAATCTATGAGAAGCCAATTTGCACTAAGAAAGAAATCATGTCAGTTCAAATGTGCTCAGCTAACTGTTGATGGCATTGGTATGGCCATTAGATAGAAAATCCACATTGCTATTGGGATTAGTGAGGGAATGTATCCTGATTAGATTAGAGGCTAGAGAGAATGCTATCCCCTGGACAGTCAAGTACTGAAAGAAAATCATGCTTTGTTAGCATGTTTTATTAGCTAATTGACTAAGGAACTCTTTTAACAAAACACAGCTAGAGCCTGGGGTAGGACTCTCCTCTGCCCAGTACACCTGTGGTGGAGGCACAAATGAGCTTTTGAGCCATTCTTGCTGTGTCATCTCCGATTGTTGGAGCACTGAGTACTTTCTGATGCTGGAACATAAATCAGCAGAGCCCCAAACCTGTAGACAGTCCAGGGTATAACAGTGGCCTTGCCAGTTCTCTGCTCTGCCTCTCATGCTGCTACCTAAATGTGCTCAGCAGCTGTGCTGAGCTAGTATTCAAACTAGAGTTTGGATACTGATTTCTGAAGTGAGGTGGCAATGACCTGTGTTATCAGTGTCCTGAAACACTGCCTTATCTATAACACTGCAAGACACAGCACTGTTCTCTTAGAACCTGGCACAGGCTGAACATGAACTAAAGTTTTGAAAGAAACAACATTTTAAAACAGGCCTTTATATCTTACTACTTGTGTTTTCTGAGACCACCAGGATAGTCAGATACTTGCGTTTAAATGTTCTGATTTGCTGCCTATGTCCTTGGCTGGGTTAGCTACTGCCACGCCAGTAAAGGTATTTGAACATTTAGATTCAGGATAGAGAGCAACTGATTTCATAAACCACCAAACATTAAACCACATTTTTAAAAATCTCATGATAGAATATGGAAAGGCAGATAAGAGAAGAAGGATATTTTTAGTTCCCGGAACACATATTTAGTTTGGCAAATGTATGCTCCTTAACATGCAGTTTCTCATGTTCTGTTCATTCTTTGTATGAAGGCTTCACTGACAGAGCTCATATTTAGGAAAAGAATCCTCCTTGAGTTCTCACAGCCCTCTCAACAATTATCTTTGTTATCCTTTCCAAACTTGTAGAGGCAGGAAAATCAAAGACAGAGATAACTTCCAGAATACAGATCCTCTTTTGGCATAAATTACACACCTCTCTCTTAATTGGGGTTGGCATTTCAGAGCCCGAACACAACTGTCTGCGAATACAAAGCAGACTCTGTGCTATTTTAGAGCCTGGATCACAGGACACAGTCCTCCCTGGGAGTCCCTGATCAAAAGAATCCCCAAACGCATTACAGAAAGTCCAGCTTCACTGACCAACCTGCCCACCACCCCCCACCCCACTCCCCACAGTGACAATGCACTACTCTGTGAGTCGCAAAGGCAACAAAAGCAGCACGAAGCCCACGCTGCGGGGAGCCAGGCCGGCTGCTGTGCCCTGCAGCTCCTGATGCCCTCAGCACCTTCTCACCTTCTTGCACTGATTAAGGGCAGTCCCTTATGGGAATGATGCCTCAAGCTCCAGGCTTGTCAGAGTATCTGTTTGCTTGTTTTTCTGTATTTGGCTCTGTGGTTGTTATTAATGAAATGAAAGGTGAGCCTCATTCTCTTTCTCTTCCCTTGCCCACGCACATTCATTTAAATGCAAATCCACATAGAAAGATCAAAATTAATTATACCTTTTGCAGCAGGCTACACAGAAAATTGAAATGCGCAAGGCTGGATTTGTCTTTTTTTCTTTTTTTTTTTTCATTTTTTTAGAAGTAGGAAGGATAAACAATATAGCGAAAATAATAAAATACAGATCTAAATGTTATATTCTTGCTTGCTTTTAGTTTCTGATGCTTTTTGTTTGTCTGAATTTCCACAATTGCTTCCAGTGTCAAGCTGTTTCAAAAGGAAAATTGAAAGCTTAATCTGCTAGTGACATACATTGACCTCTAAATGACAAATAATATTCTGTTTACCACTAATAAAAATTGATCTTCATTAGGAAAAACTGCTGACTTTTAAGAAACTTTTCCATTATTGCCCAATCAGAATATAGCTGAAGTCTGATGCGTGTTCTTTTTTGTGGAGCAAAAAAAGGCTAGGGGAGGAGGGGAAGTAGTGTTCCGTTCCTCAAGTTGTTTAGGCATTTATAGAAGTTTTTTCCAACGAAAATGCAATCAGATGAATTTGATTCATCTGAGATCTTCCCTGGAAACCTTACAAATTAAACAAATCAGAGAAAATACTCAGAGAAAAAAGCTGACAAAGAAAAGGGATTTGTCTCTGGGTATGGAGCCATTAAAATCATCATCCATTTCAGTACCCTTATGAGATTTTACTGAACACTGAATCTGCTTCTTTCACTAACCTCTGATATAAACATGGATCTAGTTCAAGACCTTGCTACAGCTCTTTAAATATTCTGATATACCACATTATAGGTCCTTCTACAGAAAAAACCCAACAGCCCAGCTAAATGATCCTGGATCCAGCAGATACCTGCCTGTCCTGGTTTTAGCTGGGATAGGATTATTTTTCTTCCCAGTAGCTGATGCAGTGCTGTGTTTTGGCTTTAGTCTGAGAACAATGCTGATAACACACCAATGTTTTAGTTGTTGCTAAGTAGCACTTACTCTGATCAAGCACATTTCAGTCCCTCCTGCTCTGCCAGTGAGGAGGGGCAGAAGAAGCCAGGAGGAAGTAGAGAGAGGACTCCTGACCCAAAATAGCCAAACGGGTATTCTATAGCACAGCACGTCATGCCCAGTATGTAAACTGGGGGAAGTTACTCAGAAGGGACCGATCACTGCTCAGGCTGGGTTGGTTATCAGTCAGTGGGTGGAGAGTAACTGTATTGTGCACCACTTGGGTTTTCTGAATTCTCATTTATCTTTTTTTATTGTTCTCTATTATTGTTAACTGTATTGTTATTGTTGATATCATTTCTATTATCACTATATTTTGCTTAATTTCAGTTACTAAAGTATTCTCATCTCAACCTGTGGTTTTACATTCTTCCAAATTCTTCTCCTCCCCCTATCTCTCCCAGAAAAGGGGGAGAAGTGGAGGGAAGTGAAAGAGAAGCTGCATGGTACTTAGTTGGCAGCTGGGTTTAAACCATGACACTTCCCAAGGCCAATCCTGTCCCCTAAAGGCTTAGTGAGAGCTGGAAGCAGCATGCACTTGGTGGCCCTGCAAGCACATCTGGGCTCAGGAGCTCAGTATGGTGCCAGGCCAATACAGCTGGCAGGTAGCTGGAGGAGGCCTGGCTAGAGCTGGTGTCTCAGCACTAGCCCTGAAAAAAAGAGACCAAGGTGATTGTGCTGGCATTTGTGGGTCAAAGCAACAAAACATCTTTAGGACTGTGGCCATAAAGGGCCTCCTGAGTGGGACCTTGCTTGCCCCAGGCTTGCTGCTGCAATACTTAAAGTGAGCCAGCCGTTCAGATTGCAGCAGTCAGTGTCTGTCATTTATTACAGTGAAGGCAAAAATAGTAAGTAATAGCTTCAGATAGTTTCTTTCTTGGTCTTATGGCCCAACTTAGTTTTACTGTGGTTCTTAAGTGTGTTTTGCTTACTACCATCATGCTCAGGAATCACTCAAATGGAATGACAGCACAATAAGTCTCACAGCTTTTTCTTCCAAATAAAAGCAGAAAGCAACAGCTTCAAGTTGTTTCAGCATCCTACTTTTCCTGCTGTCAGCTCAGTACAGCAAAGGGTATGCAAACCTCAATCCAGCACAGACTATAATTGTAAGCTTGGCAATATCTCTATCCCCATTTTCTCAGAAGCTTTCCTGTCCAAAGGCACCATCCCCACACATACTGGTGTGTGAACCTTTCCTAGCAACCTTTTCTTATTGCTACACAGATATAAAAACTAACGTCTGATTAAAGTGAGGGAATGCATTTCAGCCATGCTCAGTTTACATGATCAAATGCTGTTACATTTCTCAGCTAATGTGTAACATTTTGTGATCATATAAGGGATACTGGTGCTGCAGTGGTACCCAGAATTGTCCATATTTCTGCAAATCTAAACTTGAAAACTAAAAACTAAAAATAAAAAAAAGAAGTTTAAAATTTAAACTTGAAAACAAATTTAAACGTGGTGCTGCTGATTGATTATAGTTATTTTGTTGTTCATATCATCCTGTTCATATCACAGTGGGTATTGCTTGTAATTATTTAAGGCTGTTTGTCACTGCAGATGCATGGGTGCTGAAATACAATGAGAAGCAAACAATTTAACTGATAGCAAAATTGGCTGATCATGGAAAGTCAATCTGCTAATTATCTCCGAATTGTCTCTGTCTACTCTGTTTTGCATTTCTTACACTCCTTACTCCCCAGCAGAACAGCTCTTGAAGGGCCATATGCGAAGGAACACACCAAATTGCGCAGCAAGAGAGGCCTTCATCATTTTATACCTTTGCTGTCATACAAGTTCACGTAACTTCATAAATACTTTGTGACAAATAGGCATTTGTGTAATTTACCACAGAACAGGCAATGCACTAAAGAATTTTTATTGAAGGCTCTTTCTGAAAGCTGACAAAAATTAGACTGACTCCTTCGATTTCATAACCATTGGAAAGTATCTAGTACTTAGATTTCTTAGTTGTTAAATATTCAAAACCTCTTGTGATATTCGAGTAGTGGAGCACACATGAAGCTCAGTTTGAATTTCATGTGGATAGAAAGTACCTTCGGACACTTTTAAAACTGCGTATGGGCTTTTAAAACTGTTCTCAGGTCCTATGATTGACAGTCTATTCATTTACTGAAATTCTAGTATAAATGCAGTGAAAAAACAAACTGTGTGAGCAGTGGGACCAGTAGAACTTGGTTTTCTGTGTATCTTTCCATAATGGTATTGGCAGCTGGGCATGGTACTGATACTGTCATTGTAGCAAGCATTTGTATGCTTATTTGATAGCACTGCATCTCCTTTTTATATCCAGTATCGACAGGTGATTTCATACTTGTGTATGATCAAATTAAAGGTGGCTGTCAGTTTTCATATATCCTGTCAGTTTGCTTATGTTTTTATTTTTGTTTTAAATAGTCACAAGTACAACAAATGACCCATCCAAAATTAAATATTTTTCCTTATGTCCATTTTTTAAAAGAAATTATTAAATGTGAACAGAGTCACTTTCCAAGAAAATACTCTCCTGTGTTGAAAAGTGATGATGCTTTAAAGGTAATAGCATTAAAATGTTTTAACAGTTTTTAAGTAAAACATGGAGTTTTTCCACAAGGTTGGAACAGATTTCTGACAGAAAAGGTGGAATAAGGTAAAAGGTTTAAGACTTATCATGAATTGCTTACACTTCTGGACTAAATGAAGCCTGTACACATGGAATAAACATTGTCTGAACCATAACAGTATGAATCATAGAATTGTAGAACAGTTTGATTTGGAATGGATGTTCAAAGATCATCTAGTCTGCCCTCCCTGCCATGCCATGTCCCTGCCATGGGCAGGGACACCTTTCACTAGATCAGGCTGCTAAGTGAAGAAGAATGATGTTAATGTCACTTGAAATCAAGGAGTTTGTGAGGAATGGGCAAAGCTTTCAGGTGCCTAAGTGCATGAATTTGAGGGGTGACCATATTAAAAGACCAAGACAAACATCAGGGAAGGATAAGTCAGGAGGGTAGAAATAATTAAATAGGAGATGGAAAACCCGGATGACATTTCAATAGCTGTCCAAACACATACCAAAGAAAGGAACCAAAGCTGTTCTACACAAACTCAGAAATCTAAGAAATGCAACAGAAGACCCACAATATTGGCTAAACATCAGTGAATATAATACTGACTAAATAGAGCTGTTGTTTAAACCAAGATGTTTGAACCATTGTTTTATGGTCAAGTCTGTATCTACTTTTTCAAGTGAAAACTGGTTGGTGATGTAAGTTGGCTGAAATGTTATTTTTGCAACTTTTTCCAAGTGTGAAATACATAACCAAAATTATAACCCTGCTTAAGGGAGCTGAACAGCTCTGCTGATCACTATACAGATCACTATAAAGGACTATACAGAGATGTGATCTACTCAATACCATGTGACCAAGCTCTGATGCACTATCATAATGTCAGAAAGTAAACAATAATACATGCCCGATCTTAGATACAACAAGGTAAACTTCAGTCAGCCATGCTCTTGAACTGCCATTAATCTCTGCAAGAGGCACCAATACAAAGTGTTAATAAGAATAAACTGGAAAGTAAACCATGCTAAAACCAAAAAACACTTGCAAAAGAGAAACCCTCCAGCTTCAGACTGGAAATGAGGGAAGCTTTGCCAGGTGTGGGAGTGCAGGGGAGGCTTGGAGTGATGCGCATAACTGCATCTGTGTCTCTATCTTTAGTGGGTACTTGTTTATCTGGGAGCATGCACTCTCCACATGCACTTCTATACTCCTGCTGATGGCAGGTTAAGCTAATCTGGCAAATGATGCCTCTAAGTATCCAAGACAGCCATCAATCCCTTATTCTGACAGGTAGTAGCAAGAATTAATGCAGGTTATAATTAGTTGCTTGGCTTCTTCTCACTCCTAAAAGGAAGGAGAGCTCTTTTTTTATAGGAATGACATGAATGTGTGTTTGCCAGAACCAGGCTGGATTGGAATGGCTTCCTGTATTGCCAACCAGAATTCCAGAGCTGTCCTAGTGAAAGCTCTGAAGGATTCCCATGGGAAACACTCAGTCACAGAAAGAAGGCAGAAAAATGCTGACAAGTGAGGACACAGTCCCCTTGGCTGACTGCTATCAAGTTGTGAGCAGGTTTGATGTTTAGGAATGTGTGGGGTTTCCTCTCTACAAAATGAGTCTCTGAGATTCGAGAAATAAAGTGAGGTCACACTTCTTTCCAGAAAGCAACATTTTTTTTTGCAAGAACCCAGACAGTTAAGGCTTAGGAAGAGCCTTGCTAAAGTCTGCTGTCATAAAGACTGAAAGTAGAAAACCTTGATGTTCAGACTAAACCCATGATACGTATAAAAAGAGATGCATTTGGACTTTGTCCCTTACTCCATTTGCATATCATTTCCACTTGATGTTAGCTAGTAGTCCCCCACCTATAGTAAAAGCTGGAAAGGAATATCCCAATTCCAGGTCCCCCCAGCAAAATACATGCGACATGCAAAGGATGGTCTGGAAACCAGAGAGACACAGTGGTGTGATAATAAGGTCACTGCAGACAAGCAGCAGTAAAGGCACAGTTCCATCTGTCTAAATCTTTGAGTATGCTTGAACATAATGGTGTTCTGAGGCTAAAGGACTGGAAACGTGTGATGACGTGCTGAAACGCACAACCTCTGTTTGCCCTTGTGAAGATTATGAGCCATACCTAAAAGCACATTGCCACAGGATCAGGTAAATTGGCTTTTATTGAAACATACTGTAATATGGGGAGGGGAGAGCTGAGGAGAAGGTTCCAATTTAATGCAAGTACATTGCATTTCAGGCTCCCAAATAACTATTGATATCCACTGTCCTGGAGCAAATCCTATCTTCCTTGACAAGTCAGACAGCTGCTCTTTCTCTATCTTCCTTTTGTTATCTTTAATAGCCATGGATTGTTGTAATACCTTGAAAAAATAATGTTTGTGACTTATTTGATGGATATCTTGCCTCCTGTCATTAGCCCTGGTTCATGGGTTCATCTAATGCCTTCTCCTGCCTACAAAACTCAGACCAAAAGATTCTGAAATGAGAGTGTGCTGGGTGGCACTGCACAGTGGGTACAGTGCACACTGTGTACTCTCTTTCCCCCAAACTCCCCTTCCTCCCTACTCCTTTAGCTCCCTTTCCCTCCAGCTGGCAGCTGGTGGGGTCAACAATCTCTCCTCATCATCCAGAATACAGTTAAGGTAGAAGCAACATCTGGAGTTCATCTGGTCCAGGCTCCTGCTCAGAGAAGGGCCAACTTTCAAGACCTGTAAGACTGCACAGGGTCTTCCCCAGCTGAAGCCTGACTATTTCCAGGGAAGCAGATGTCACAGCTTCTTGGGCAAATGTTCCCATGTCTGATCACAGTCATTGTGAAGAATTTTTTTCATCTGTTTGTAGTACAGGAATACTGATATATGGGGTAGCAATTGTAAAGCGGGTCTAAAGAAAACTGTGGATGTATTCTACCAATTTCACCTGGACTTTGAATTGAAAAGACAAAGCAAATCTTTTTCAGGCTATTGACTGTCCTAAAGCATATCAAAGGAAATAAAGAAAATGCAGTAGAAATGGCTGGGGGTGGTGATAGTGCAACTGACACATTTATCACAGAGTTTCGGCAAATACACTAATAAATAGGGTCCTTTTTATACTTCCCAGTGGTGCGCACACACCCCCATTTGTGTGTGTGTGCTGATGAAGCATTCAGCATAGAGACTGGCCCTTCCAACACTCCCACGGACAGGGGGGTTTTCTGGTTCTGTATGTGTATTGTGCGCTCCTTCTAGCTCTCTTGTATTCTCCTTGTATAGCTGAGACTGAAAGAGAGGATTTATTTTAACCTTACATTTGTAGCAATCACCTGAAAAGAATACTAATAGAAAGAGAAATTTAGATCCCCCACCATGAAATTAACCACCATGCTTTGTGATTTTAACAGGCCCCCAGTGGTACCCTTCCCGTGTTGGCCTGCAACTAGAACGCAGTAAGTATTCATATGGTTAAATACAGTTACCTAATGCATTACTAATCCTCTGCCAAGTTCTCCTCTTAAGAATATTGCTTTCTCTATATGTGTTATTAGGTGAATTGTTAGCACTTTTTCATTAACTGATATCGATGATTAACATATTAGCTTTCTCATTAATAATGGAATCTAATGGTTTTCATAACCACTGAGTAAAAATGCATCAGGATATAGTATAACATCAAATAATGAAGACAAGGCAGTTTGAAAACCATTGACTCACTTCCCTCACTCACTGCATTACCCCTTTTAATGCTTGCTCACAGCCTTGTCAGAAGATGCAACTGGCATTTTTGTCAGTACACCAGTTCTTGGTGGACATGACAGTGGGAGATGTAGCTTCTATTGGCTGTGTGGCATTTGTTCTGTGGACACAGCATTGCAGAGCCATAGAAAATGACAGCTCAGCACCTGGTGGAATTTAGCACCCTCACAGACTTAAACAGTCATCAAACATATGTTGAAAGCGAGACACAATACATAAAGTGGCTGTTGGGATTTCCCAATATCCAGCTTACTGCCTCTATTAAAAAAATTGCCATTTTATGTCTCTCTGTGCACATTCTGGATCCATCAGGACTGGAAGCAGATGCCTGAGAATACTGTAAAAAGCAATGTAATGCTCAGATATATACATCTGGTCTGCCTAGGTCAGGCTGCTTACAAAAGGTATCATGGATTGTGGGCCTTTGCCCAAGAAATTGTACTCATCATGATGGTGCCACCTACTGTAAAATAGCTTGAGAATGCAAATGCTTCAGCAAAAGATACCAGCGAAGGAGACACTGCATAACACTAACTTTCCCATTAATCTTGCAAAACAGAGCAAAAAGTGCTTTAAGAAATTGTCTGTGTGATTCCATGGCATGTTTCTAATGGTCTAGATTAACACAGATAGCACTGTAACAATTGCTATGCACTGCTGCCCAGTGTCATGTCAGCCTAATGTTTTTGCTAAAATGAGAGCCAAATAACTCCAATAGAAATGTGGCAAGTTGCTAACCTGGAGAATAAGTACCAAGTCACCAAAATAAATCAGCATACAAGCTGGGCCTACACCTTGATCATTACAAGGCAGCCTATGTGTTATATGTTCAGCCTCTGAGAGAATGTCTGTTGTTCCTGCCATCTCCTCTTTCTTTGTTGTCATTACAGATGGGCCCTATTTGAAGGATTCTATTAGCATTCAAAGCCTTGCTGTTTCCTCCATCATTACACTGTATTTTACAGACCTGGGTCAGCAGGTCGGTTGGACCACGGTAAGTATGTACTTGTAGCAATCAACATGATACATCTTAATGTATAGTGTGTTTTAGCATCAAATTACTCCAGCTTCCTTAACCTGTCCTTCCCTATGTCAAATGGTGCAATTATTTTATCAGTAGTCAAAACAGAATTAAATGGACAGTGAGACAAGTTATCAGTGTGCTAACCCTGACATCCAATTAAAGATTAGAAGGTGGACATAACAATATTGCCTGAGAAAAAAATAATAAATAAATTAAAACCAGTTTTAGCTTATCTAGGGTTTATATGCCTGTGCAGGACCTGTAGCTAAATACATTAATGTGGTGCAAGGCTCTTCAGCTTTGAAGTGGAAATACATTAAAAACAAAAATTGGATTTCTGGTAACCCTGTTACTAATGCAGGAAAATTACTGAATGGGAATGTCTTACTCTTTGATCACCTGAACAGCAGTTTTGAGAGTGGTGAGGCCAAAGATTCCAGGCAGAAGATGCCCAGCCAGGCTCAGGAGTCACAGGGATTTTGAATCTCTGTGTGAAACAAAATCATTTGCTATAAGCAGCCATGCCTGTCTGTTTTAGTTCTGCTCTCTGTTTGACTTCAGTTATTTTACTGTTAAGCAGGTGTTGGAAGGTCAGGCTGGTGGGAGAGATGCAACATGTTCCACTCAAATAAGGTTGTGGGGAAATCTAACCTTGCAGGCTCATCTGTGCAAGAAGGAAATGAAAGACTCAATTCTTTCACAGCCCAACAGCAGAAGGGTTTGAAAGGACAGTGAAGAAATGGGAGATGAAGAAACCTTTTCAACATACTGCAACAGGCATAAGTGCCAGGGCTGAAAGTAGTCTCACTACTAGTCTAACCTAGGTCTTTCTGTAGTTTGCAGGTACTGTATTAGCTGGAGTAACACAAAGCCCACATCTGTGCATTGGGTAATGAGATTCCCAATTTCTGCAGTGAGAAACATGACTAAGACAGAACTACAGGTTCTGTAAGCCATTAAAGCCATTCATAGCAATGGAAAACAAACCATCAATTGCATGCAATTGCTGTAGTTTCTTGCAAGTGAGTTTCTGCTAACTGGCATCATGGCTGTAGGCCAAATGATTAGATTCTTCCCTCAGACAGCCCACAGATCTCACCTTGCTCACATGGGGTACAACAAGCCCACTGCCCTTCCTTAGCTGTGTCTGTAGGGGTGGAGCTTGTGAGTGTCAGGTCTTTAAGCAGTTTGCAAATGATATTACCGGTTCTTCTCTCCAGCAGGTCACTATGAGCTAGGAAACATAACTATAAGACACTTAGAACGGACACGCTCCTTTTTACAGCTCCTTTTCTGTTAAACAGTATACTCAAGGTGGATGTTACTGCTGGCACTGCCCTTGACTTTGGCAAAAGTCAACTTCTAAATCAGCACTGTGAGGTCATATATCCATCCTACCTCCTCAAGCTCACGTGCTGGGAAGCAGATAGCCCTTAGCAGCGCAAATTTGGCAAGTTTTAGCCCCTGTGAACAAGTCCATGACCTATATATATCCTTCCTGGTTCTAACGACAGGATCCAAATCCCCAAGTAGTGACAAGCAGTTTATTTCAGTGGAGTTAGAGCTGCTCGCACAGTGACCTATTTGTTTCAGTAGAGGTCCATGAGCTTACCAAGGCTGAGGTTTTACCCCAGTGATTCCCATACTAATTAATGCTAGCTGGAGCCTTGTTTCCACCCCAGCCCATCTCATCACCTTTCAACCATGGAATTTCCTTGCAAAGCAAAATTGTGAGTAGTACAGCCTCCTGTTTTCTACAATTAAGCAATCTGCAAGAACGTTATTTATTCTCTCCTTTCCTTGTGGCTTATATAGCCTAAGACAATAACATAACTAAAGCTTAATATCCCATTACGAATAGCACAGTTATGACTAGGTTGCATAGTCATTTTTTTATGATTTGATCTGTGTGTACAGAAAGTTGACTTCATGAGTTTCTGCATATTCATCTTATACCATTCTGTTCTGTATTCAAAATTGTCTCCATTCTCAGTGGCAGAAATCTTCTTCCTAGCCACATCATTAAAAAAGTCAAGAGATTTTTATGATAGCTAGTCTATAGCAATAAAGTTCACAGAACATTGTATTCTAACAACAGCAATTAAGAATGCATTTGTACACAGGATGTATAGTTTTACTCTCATTTTTACTGCGCTTAGAGCTCCCATTTTTCCATTCCCTTTGATGCTTTATCAGATTTATGCACATGGTGAGGGATGCTTCTGATTTAAAGGGTTGACATTTAAATAAGAGAGGCACAGAGTAAAAATATTCTTATCTCATCAGCAAAATGATAGCTGAGGCACAAAGGGCCACATTCAGACCTGAACTCCAAAAATAGGCACATAGAAAGACATGGCAATATGGCAGTGCTCCAGAGGTTGATGCATTAGGCATGATCTGTCTAGGAGAAAACAGCATAGAGGTGGGTCTTAAAGGGCTGTGTTACCTCACTGGAGATCACACTTGAGAACAAGAACACAAAGACCTCTGAGATTGGTTGAGCAGATTTCAACTGTAGAGGCTGGGCTGCTCTGAGGGAGGAGGAAGAGAAACTAGGGTAAGGGATTTATAGTTCTTCTCCACTGGAGCAATTACTTGCCAATCTCTTGAGAATAAGGCCCTTTTCTGCGGTAATGTGGATAGAAATCTAACCTCACCTGGCTCTTTTAGAAGAAAGGACACCCTCATGGCCCATTTCCAAAAAGAAATTCAGGGACAAAACAGAATCGTTTGCTTAGTATCATGGATTTTGTTAGAACTTTCTCTCCACTCTGCCTTCTCTTTTATAAAACAAATATTACCAGAAACACATAATTTACTTTTTGCACAAGACTTACCAATTACTTTACCCTACCTGAAGGGATAGTTGAGGTTTGCTGAATGATGCTGCAGAGATACTAATGAAAGCTGAGTTTACAGATCATTTCTGTATGCCTGTTGTAAAGATAGTGCCCCCAGGAGTGCTTGAGTTTCCCACCACTGGAGTCATGGGCTTTACCTTTAATCTCTGTCCAATTTTGGGCCTAAGCATGTTTGACAGAGACATCTTCTTTTCACATATTGCAACCTGGCATGTGACTTTTTGAAAATATGGCTGGCATTTTACTGCTAAGAATGCATGCTGATGCTGTAGTCCAAAGAGAAAAAATTCTTCCACATCAAATTCAGACTTCTACTAAGTCTTTCCTCATTTGAGCAGCGATTGCAATTTCTGATTTATCGGTTTCTGTTGTCTACTTGCTACCCGGGCAGGCTACCAGAAGGATCAAAATAGAACTAAGAAAACAACACGAAACTGTGAAAAATATATTTTATCGCCAAGTCTGTGAATTTCACAAGATTAATTCTAAAACAGTACTTAAATAAATATTTTTTGTGACTATGATTTAAAATTAGAGATCGCCTAAACACTTTTGACTCCTGAGAGCCTTAAAATACTCAGGCTGGCAGCAGAACTGCTCCATTTCAAAGCTCCTGCTCAATTTAGAAATGTAGAGACTAATATTTATTTAAACCCAAGAACATCATTGAAATCGAAAATCCATGCTTTCACTAATTAGTCTGCTCCCTTCTGGAGGCAAAGCAATATTATCATGGAATCACAGAATGGTTTGGATTGGAAAGGACCTTAAGATCATCTAGTTCCAGCCTCCCTGCCATGGGCAGGGACATCTCACACTAAACCATGTCACTCAAGACTCTGTACAACCTGGCAGTGAGCACTGCCAGGGATGGAGCATTCACAACTTCCCTGGGCAATCTGTTCCAGTGCCTCGCCACCCTCACAGTAAAGAACTTCTTCCTTACATCTAACTTAAACTCCCGCTGTTTCAGTTTAAGCCCATTACCCCTTGTCCTATTGCTACTTTCCCTGATGAAGAGTCCCTCTCTGGCATCCTTGTAGGTCCCGGTCAGATATCGAATTAGACATTGTGGAAAATTAACAAGCCAAGAGATCTGTGTTTGAAGCCTTGCAGTTGCGTGTTGCAGGTGTACACAGTGGGCAAGTGCATGCTGTATTGAATAATTAGGTGCACCTCTTCTCTTGGGGGAAGGCAGATGGTTCTCCCCTCCCATCTTATTGGTAGTAGTTTTCTTCTGCCCTTTGGGTGTGAGTGGGTGGTGAATAGGGAAGTAATAAATTTCTTCTGACTGTGGTTGACAGAGCTCACTCAGCTGGTTCTGCAAACGTGGAACAATCCCATGAAGTCAGAGGGATGAGTGTGATATGAAGCAATTAATGAGTATCGATATGTTTGACAAAGAGGCGGCCAAACTGCTGCAGATTGATTTTCTCCATCTTCTCTACCCTGAGGGCAGCTTTGAGCTTTCCGTGGGGAGCAACTTGAGATATTTCCCATAAATTGAGAAGGGAAAAAGAGACTTCAGTAACCTGTCAATAGGATGTAGAAGTACAGACAATTATAATAGAAGAAAAAGGCAGGATCTGAGGAATTTGAAGGAGTGGGAGGGCTGGGCATCCCAGCAAACTACTGGACCAGTGTGAAGAAGATAATGTAAGAGAACTCATATGGTCATTGCTTTGGAAGGAATTTGACATCAAGGTAAGAGAGAAAGCAGAGGATCCGTGGGATGTGTCAGTGGAGAATGTCGCTGAACGTATTTCTCAGTGGCTACATATCAAAGCTTGCATTCAAGCACACCTGTGGGACAGGATCCTACAAATTGAATAACACTTTCAAGGAGTTGCGGGTACATGAAAAACTAAACAACAGTGCCAAATAAACAGAATGTGTGATTCTGTGTGGATCTGTGACTGGCTAAAGAACAACAAAGTGTCAGAGAGAGAAAAATCACCAAGTGGCTTTTCATTGCTAAAACTTTTGAACTGATAGATAATTTGATCATAGAAGATGATCTCCAGGAAAAAAAAGAAGTCACTCTTTCCTCTACAGCACCTTTCCCAACTACAATTAATAGTAACGCAAAGTACCTCCATTTTATAGCTAACAGCTTATACTTGGCAGGTGTTTCTGCCTGAACACACAGTAAGTGTTTCTCTACCTTGGTACAGCTGGCCAAGTCTTGAGGTGATGCCAATCAAATGCTACGAACTTTCTAAACAATATAACGTTTCACAGAGGCAAGCTGCACACACAGGATGGGTCTAACTATTTGATTAATAATTTTCAACTTTCAGAGTTATCAGGACACAGCAGTTTGCATTTGCGCTTTCTTGCCATGGTTTTACTTGTTTGTGCTTTTCCTTGAGCCACATGTACTTTTGGCTGTTTGTTACTGCCCAGTGGCAGCATGAAGTCAACTGATAAGGGAAGACAACTGTGAAACTGCCCAGCTGGCAGCTGGGATTCCTCAGACACTGTTTCTGATAAGGCAAACCAGTGTTGCAGTAATTTCTCTTGGTCTCAGCAACAAATGCCACTAGCTCATGATGGACCATGCCAATGTGTCATCTTTTCAGCAGCCAAAGAGAGTTAAAGAGCTACTAGGAAAATTGATTCTGAAGGGTGAATGCTTTAGCTGTTGTTGAACACAGTACAGGCTGGAGATCCCACACATGTGCGTTTATAGCAATTGAGTTTTTACCAATTCAAGTACAAAAAGAAGATAGAGGGAATTCAGTGAGCAGAAACAGAGAAAGCCGTTTCCTTCAGTTATACACAACTTTATGCTTAAACCCTTCCTGCTACTTAAGAAACAAAGACCTACTTGATGTAAGGTGCTTATAAGTGTAGACCCTTTCCTATTTGGATTTGGAGTAATTAGAGAGGTTGACTATTTGTTAATCTAGACAAATTTGAGAAGTTTTTGTCCTTCTAGAATGTATAAGCCTGTCAAAATTATTTTGTATGGGAAACTTTTGCCCAATCCCATACTGGGGGTAAGGAGAGCACAAAGACAAGAGTGAACCAGTGTTTGGGAGAGTGAACCAGAAACTGAACCAATGTTTGAGAGGGCTAGGTACCCCTTTGTTATTCTTTGCACAGCTTATCTGGTGACCTTGACAAGTCACTGAATTTCTCTGTATTTCAGTTTCCAGGTGTGCATCAAGAAAATAATAGTATTTTCCTCTTCGCAAATTGCTTTGAGGCTTCTAGAGGAAAGGCAATGTGGAAGAGCCGCTTGAGGTTATTAGTAATTGCCAGGTGTCAAAAAGAACTATCTCATTTAGGTATCTACATAGCAGATGATAAATATACATTTTAAAATGATACACATTATGTGAGAGATTTCAAAATGCTGTCAAAGCCCTGTAGAGATTTGGCAGCAAATCTGAACTCACATTGGTGTTTAGTTACAAAGAGAACTTGAGTGCTTTGCATACATAACATGTATAATATGTGTGTGTAAGACAAGGGCATTAATTAACTTGCAGTAGTTTTCCATTTTGAGTAAGAAACATGAAAAGTTTTGTGCTCCCAGGGAAGAATCTTGACCAGAGTATGAAGTGGTCTGATGCCAAACCAGTGGTTTCAGACAACTCAGTCTTAGGAGAAGATACAAGAAGAAGGAAGCTGGGATTTCACCTCCCTTTCCCCAGCAGGAGTGCAGATCTGTTCATGGACAAACAGCATCCATCACTGTTCACTCCCCACCTCCTGAAGCTGGCCTGAGTCAGCTGCAATTTTCCTATAAAATCCTATAGCGAATCCATCCCTATCTCTGGTATTTGCAGTAAATATTGAGCTGCAGCCTGAAATACTCTACAAAAAGGGAGGTTTCAGGTGCTCCTGCTTGCGCTACTGAAGTTTTTAGAATGGGTTAGCCAGTTCCATGAGAACTGGAACAAAAATCATTGAATATTCAAGCAGCCCTAAAGATTTGTGCTATCTGATGCAAAAGAGCTGCTACTGTTGCAGATTTTTGCAAACATGAAAGTACAAAATTTAAAGAGGTGAAGATTTAAGAGGTGCTGCTAAAATTATGCCATTATCATATCCAGGTAATTATATGGGCTTTAATGAGGTAGCAAAGCATACGGAATAGAAATTATTCAGGAAATTAATAATGTTCCCAATGATCATTACCTAAAAGTACTTAGGGCTGGGATTGTAAAGGGAGTCTATGGTAGTTAGATGTAAAGTTTAATATGATTTGGAGACTTGAGGGTGTTCAACTGCCTGTTTCTCTTGGGTTTCTCAGAAATCCCAGCTGTGCTGCATACACTCACAGATAGTAATTGCCTGTCTGATATCAGTAATGCTCCTCTTTATGCAGTACCGTCTCAGCCTGACCCTGGCTCAGACCCGAAACTGGTGCCTTTGTCTCACATTTATCAGAGAAACTGAGCTCTGTCAGTTAGGTAATTTATATACCGCAGTTGTTTTTCCAGAGTTACCCAGGACGCACTCATGCTATTGTGTATCTCTCACTGTGCTGAGAGCTTCAGGCAATGACCAAAAGTCATTGTCCTAGCTGCATGTATCATCCTCATACCATGCCCTCTGCTTCCCCTGCATGAACCCAGACATCCTGTTGGCAGTGGAATAGAAAACATCACAACCAGCACCGATGAACTGGGAAAGTGACTCTACATGGTATGGAAATAGCTGCAGGAAAGGATGAGTATGGAAAAGACTGTATGGCCTTTCCTCAGCTCTGATCTGCAGCTTGTCATAAATGAGATAGTATGAGATTATGCCAGAAGGCAACATGATACAAGATAGGGTATGTTGTGTGGTATTACTGAAAGGACATGTCATAAACATTACAGAGAGTAATTAGCTGGTGCTCTTATGTGAAGATTGCTAATCCATGGGCCATTCATTTATACAGATTCTGTTGGACGTTTTTTCAGGCTCCCTCCATTCCACCCCCTCTGTTTATAGATTCTTTTTGTCCTTTTCTGCCTTTTTCCAAGCAGCATACACAGGACTATTAACTCACATCAAAACCCTTCCCATTCCCTGTAGCAGACCTGATGGGATGGTCCCAGGCACTATGTCAGCCAGAAAATTCACCTCACAGTCCCTGACATAATTTTAGAGAGCTCCTTTCACCTCTGCTGCATTCATATCTCCCTAAATATACCCCCTGCCTCATAAGGTCTGGAATTATAATTCCTGACCTTGTGGTTACTCAGTTCAGCAAGGTGTTACTGACATGGTCATCTTAACAGAGATCATAGAATCACAGAATGGTTTGGGTTGGAAGGGACCTTAAAGCTCATCTAGTTCCAACCACCTGCCATGAACAGGGATGTCACCCACTAGAATAGGTTGCTCAAAGTCCCATCGAACCTGTCCTTGGACGCAGATAATAGAAGCATGTACAGTCTGGCTTATGAAAGATGAGATGCCTTGCTGGTTTGCAAATTGGCTATCCTGCATTGTTTTTCCATTTGTCTCATCACCTCTTGAATGATGAAATCCCCACCTTAGCTCTTTTGACGTATTACAGGTCTGTTTTGTTGTATTTGTAGTAGGGGTTTACAGTTTAGGTATTACTGAATCAGTTCCCCAAGGATCTGATGACTGAGACAGTTAAAGAAGCTTGAGTTTAATGCCCTGTAATGAGCTCATGCCTGGGAGAGGTTTGATTCAAGAATAGCCCTTTATGCCACTAAAAAAAAGAGGTATATAGCATATATAACGCCTGACACCGGAGAGGAGAGAAAGAAGATAAAAGAATTCGATGTCACACAAGTTATAAAACAGAGTGTACAGATGTGGAAAAAAAAATGGGCAATCTGCTTTCTTCCTTCAGAAAGTTAATAATGAGCTCAGCAGTTAAATTCTGTTGAGCTATGTACACTGTAATAGAGATGTAAAGCTCCTTCAGGAAAAGATCTTTGTTTTCACTATGGACCACCATATTTGCCTGTACCAAATACATCAACGTAACCAAGGCAGACCCACAAGATGATTGAGAAAAAGTATTTTTTTTTTCTAAATACTGGATTCTTTTTACATTTCTACAGAATTAAAATGCTCTGTTTTAAATAAACGCTTTTTTTTTCTTTACAAAATTTTTTTTGTCCACAAACTAATATATACTATTATTTTCAGGGTTTTCTTTAATCTTTTCTACCATTTTTGCAAGATATGTTAGCAGGAACTAGTATCTTAGTAATTTTGTAGGGTTTTCGAGCATCTGCAAAAGTGATATAATGAACTGATCCTCAACATATCTAATAACTCCCCAAGCCCAGCAATCAATGGTAAAAGAATGGTGCTTACCTTTGTTTGTCAACAGTTTGAGCTGATTGTAATTTTGTGTTAATTTAAGAGTACTTTCCCTTCCACCTGCTTGAACTCATGGGATTTTTAGCAGAATTTCTCTGCCTACCTTACTGGAACTCACTTTTCATTTCTAATGAATTTAAAATTCGTGCGCCAGAGAAGGAGAGCAGAGGTTGTAGCATGGGAGATGCAACAAAGGGAAACAGACTGAAACTCACCCAAAATGTAAAAAAAAACCCCAAAACAAAACAAAAACCCAAACCCAAAGAAAAGCACTACAGCAAGCTGAATCTCATCCTGTAAACCAGAATGCCACTGATCTTAACTATGTTCCAGCAGTGTGATGCAGTTATGACAAAGGCAAACACAGTCCTGCCAGACAGTCGTCTGCTAGACAATACCTACTTTGATTGCAATCTCACAGCTGAACCTGGGCTGCCTGCCTCCACATGGGTGATAAATACTTTTTGTTGGATGTGGCTGACAGACAGATAAGACAAGACTTTGTCCCCAGTCTGTAAAGCACCCTGAACATGCTGAAGCTGCTCATTTCCAGAAATCCCAACTCAAAAGCTGCTGTTGGTGCTCTCAGCAGTTTCTCTGAATTGCTGTGATGGGAGGCTCTGCATCCCCCTTCCTACGTAAAAACCCCTCCTCCTCCAGACACAGGTACTGAGGTATCACAAGGGTGGTAGCTTCGGCTGTTAAATACAGAATGTATTTTTTTACTGAATCCTGAAGCTTTCCTTCACCTACAGCATCTGAAATCAGCCAGGGAGCAAGAAGGAACACTTGATGCAGTGACAACTAACCACAATTTGGTGCTAAGTCCTGCCAAACTTTTCCTGGCAGCTTTGTTATATGCTCATGCCAAACAGATGATAAAAGCTGGCAGTTACAGGTGTATTCTGCTGTGCAAGTAACAGCTGACAGGAAAAGCTACACTGAAGAAAGCAGTTTACTCCAAAGCTCTTAACACTGACCTGTCCAGACCATATAATCTGCATCTCTGAATTCTATGCCACCATTGTCTATACTTAGTGTATCCCATTTTCATAGCAGAGGTTGTCTCTTACCGGCGATCGCAGAGTGTCTAACACAGCTGGCTCACAGTTAGGAATAGACCCATACAACTGCTATTAGGACAAAACTCTCATAAGCCCTTGACTGTGGTGTGTTCCACAGCAATGTGGGCTCTTAGAAACTCCTTGATTAAATGTTTCCATACACACACACCCCCACACTTGGGATCATGCAGAGCCTAAATGGAGCACGGAATCATGGTGTCACATAGAAAAAAAGAGAATTTTACATTTCCCTGATAGAGAGCACTTAAGAATGTTACTTTTGGAGACAGTCCTGGTATGAAAGGCTGAAATTTCAAAAAAGTTTCCCCCTGTAATAGAGGAAAAAAGTGGTACTGGGGGTCCCAAATGAAGGAAATCCAATTGCAGAATATTTCTGCAGGTAAACCTTTCTGTTTCAAAGCTCTTCTTGAAGAGTAATCAGAAGAATAGCCTACTGGGGCTCAGACTGCCTGCCAACTACTACTTTTAAGAGTAGTAGTCTAAATTCACTGTTGCTTTCTTAAGCCACGGGTATTTATCCATTACAATTCCATAGCAGTGCAAATAGCCACTTTAAAGCCAAACGTCCCATTAGTTATGACTCTCTACCCCTTAAGCAATACTATGCACTTGAGTTATGGTATGCCCGTTGCTGGTTTTCGTAAATATGTAGGATTACACCATTTCCTTTTTATTCTGAGATTCATTCCAATGGGGACAGATGATCAAATCCAGGCCTCATATCACTTTAACCATGCTCTAATTCTTCCAGCTGTTTGTAGCTTAAGAGTGAGCCCTGACAGAAGGCAATACAGGCTGCACCAAATCAAAGCCAGAATGTAAAACTGAGGGTGGCTTTTTGGCAGCGCTATAACTCTACTTTCTCTTCATGCCCCCACATATCCTCTTGGCTCTCTATGGCTAGCAGGAGTGACAATGTGGAGATGAAACTATTTCTTTGTTTTACAGTGTAACTTATTTGTCCAGTCTGCCCACCACAGGATACTTCTGCTGCACAGGAATTAGTTCCACTCAGCCACTGAAGAACAGGCTCAAAGGGCCATTCACCAGGCAGGCAGGTCCTTCTCCTATACCAGCCACCAAATTCAAGCAATGATCCTTCCCTTCCAGATGACTCTGCTAGCAAGCAGGATTCAAAGCTATGCTTGCCTCTGTCATGCTTGGCTGGGTTTTATCTGATGTAACACTCAATTGCAAAAAAACACTGGTGGAAAGCAAGCTGCCTTCAGCTTTTGGACCACAGTTTTCAGTGTTATTTAGATTCCTAGTAGGCATCCAATGGCACAGCCAAAAGTCTAAAGGGGAGATAACAGTGACTGTGACCATCTTCCAGGAAGCATTCCTGACTGGGTTAATGTTCTGTACAGAAACCTTTTTCATTTTCTCGATACATTCAAAGGACAAGTAGGTGTTGTGGATAAGGGTATTCTTTTTCTCATGCCTTTACTGGTACAATTTCCTACTCTGATACATCTACTTTCTTTTTCATTTCTAGTTTTTTCTAACAGAATACACTGGGCCTCTTCTAATATATCTGTTCTTTTACATTCGCCTCTCAACTATCTATGATCACGTGGAAACTAAGAAGAACTTTCGGCACCCAGTGGTTCAGTAAGTGACACTTGTGTGAAATATTTTCCTTGAAGACAAGGAGGCAGAGGGATGGAGATTGAATCTCCAGGGCTGAGAAGGTTACAGAGGTTCTGAGGTTGCATGCATGATCTCAGAGGCAGTGAGAGTTTCAGACTTATTATCAATAGCCATTTGTTATTCTAGCAGCACTCAAAAGTCTGACCAAAAATGGGATCCCAGTTGCAATGGTCACTGCACCTGGTCACAATGGAAGGTGTAGGATTTTCCCCAAGTAGTTTGCACTTGAGACTCACAGCGTGAACAGAAGGTGAAATAAAAACCACAGCAGGTAGTCACCCAAAGTCACACTTGACAGGGAAGAAAGGACAAGATTTCAGGTGTCCTACTCTTAGTATCCTTACAGCACATTCCCACTCATAAGATGAGTAGCATCAGCATCCAGCGCAGAGGATAATTACCTCCACACTAGCTCTCATCTAGGCACAACAAGGAGGAATTCTCAGAGATATGCATGACATAAGTCAGGGCAAGAACAACTGAAAAACTCAAAAGAAGCACCTTAGGAATTCAGAGCTGGTATTTTGATTTTTGAAATTAACTTCTTCAAAATGAACTATTCTATTCTATTGAACTATTTCTATGGGATCATACTCTACATGTTATCAGACTCAACAAACTGTACAGCTTTACCACAACACTTTTTCCATGCTATGATTGCAAAATCAAAGTTGCTGGTATATAGCAAAGAAACACAGTGAGTAATAATACCTTTCACAGGTGAAGAAACAGAGACTTAGAAATACATTAAGGGAGTTAGGGAACTAGGAAAGAGAACACAGAATAGCTGAATTCAAATCCAGAGTGCAAGACACTTGACTTCCTTTTCTTCTTCATACGTTTACAAGAAGATAATTTCTGATGGCACAGAAGAGTTAGCAATACCTTAATCTTATTGTAAGTGGGAAAGGGATGTGTGGAATCCTTCCAGTGGCTGCCCCTTAATGGGTTCATCTGAGGTTGCCATCCTAAGCCAAATTAATTTTAAAATTCCCAGCAAAGCTTAAAGTTTGCTCTAGACTTTTAGATAAGTCGTTAATTGTTTGAAATTTTCTTACTTCAATTCTCTCTGGTTTAATTACTTTGAAATTGTTTAATCTTTGACTCTTTGAGATTTCATATGCTGAAAACCACTTTTCATTTATATCTTATAATTGGTTTGCTGTGAGACAGACTCTGGTAATACGGTAAATGTAACCAAGATAAAATGCCACCAGGAATCACTCTTGACATTTGTTTCTGAAACTCAATCTCTATGAGCTGCAAACTTATTCTCGGAAGCAAATCATCAACGCCTGTTATTGTTTTATAACCTTCCTCAAAAAAGAATCAGTAAAATAATTCCTACAACAATTACCTCATTTCATTGTAAAGTGCAACAAAAAAGCCATCAGCATAGATTAACTTTACAACAAAATCTCATTTTGCATCCACAAGGAAATGAAATACAAACTACCTCCATGCAGTGAGCTGAGTTGGCAAAGGACAAAGAAACCATTCAGAAGATATTCAGAATGTTTTTTAAATGTCATATACATTCCAGGGGAGCATTAAGGTGGCCTTAAAACATGAGAGACATCTTTTGGAAAAGCACAGCAGATGCCTGCTTGTATACACAGCTGTCCTTTTTAATGTCTTGTCAAAACTATGTATCACATTCAGAGCTCAAGGAACTCTTTTTAATTCAAGGCTAGTAAAAATAAGTTGCTTGTCTGCAAAATGAAAACAACTTTTTTATAAAATTGAAAATGATTCCATTAATCTTTGGATACAGATGCTTCAATTAAGACAATATCTTAGTGAATTCAGTGTGACTGCAGTTTTAGAATATTAGTCCTTACTCCTTTTGTGACATTAAATTGTGAAGTAATAAAAAGCAGTTTTCACTTACATTGATTTTTTTCCCTTCCAGCTTGGCCTGCTTCTGCCATTGTTTGCACTACATCAGGCATCTTCTGGAGACATTATTTGTTCACAAGTTTTCAGGAGGGCACACTCCTCTGAAAAATATGATAAAGGTGACAATATGTGTATCATTTACTGCAAGAGATAATATCCTCATACCAAAGCAGTCCTTGGGAGAAGACAGAATAATAAAAACCAATTTATTTCTAGTTCCAAGAATTAGTCAAAATACAAATATAGTAAAAAAAATTCAGGGCCATGTCCCCAAGGACATGAACTGAAATCAATGTCAGTTTTTGCTCCTGCGCGTCAATGTCTACTTTGACTCATTCACCCAAGGGACTGAATGTCATGTCTAGGATATCTGTCAGGCTGAATACTATTTTATTGTGAGATATGCTGCTGTAACAACTAGTAATGCTGACAGAAATCACTCTCCACTTCCTCGGTGCAATATAAATACAGCGCATGAGACAGGCTTGCATTAGGAAGTGAAAATCAAATTACAGATGAAAAAAAAATATATTCTCCTTCTACAAATGGATGCCCCAGGAAAGCAGATACTGAGGTGACCTAAAGTCTTGTGTTTCTCAAAGCCTCCTGAATTTCAGCTGTGTGTCATTTCTTACAGGCTCTTCTTTCTTTCATTTCACATACTCAGTCTTGGTAACTTTATATTACCTCACCCCCCATCCCATTCAGTGTGATGTAAAGATCCTGCCTTTAAAAGTTTTGCAATACATTTAAGATTCCAGTGAAGGAGATAAAGATATGGCCATGGTAGAGGGCTTGACTCAGTTCCAGTCAGAAAGGAGCTAATGAGATGCACAGCTAGAGAAAGCTAAAGAGCTTTGGAACCAGAGTGCTATTTCCAAAGTGATTCATGCATGTGGGAGTTAAAGACTCAAGGTTATGATTATCCCCTTGTGTACCAGTGGCATTGCATAAAAATTTTTAAAGGAGAAAGCCTGACTTGCAGCCCTACTTATGGGATACAGCTATACCTAGCCCCAGCACACTCCTCTTCCCAAGAAGGTATTGAGCATGGGATCCTTAACTTAGACACATAGAAAGGCTTTATCCAGTCTCCAGGGTGGTTTCAGTTCTTTGGCTGGTGGGTTTTGGTTTTGCCCTTTTACAAAGGATGGGAGCAGTGATCCCCTGCACAGACCAAGAATATAATCGCATTATCTCTGCTTGGGCTTTCCCAATCCCATGACTTCAGTCATCAAGCAAAGGCAGCTGCAGTACTGCTTTTTAACAAGAGGATGAAGTGGGCCTGGATCCGTGGGAGTAGATGCAGCTCAGATATCTTTATAGGAACTGTGTGCCCTTTCTGTTTGCCAGAGTTAAAACAGGCCTCTTTGGTTTTATTCTTGTCTCAGCTGGTTTAGCATTCTGTTTGGCTAGATCTGTATTATTTGGAAATGTTAAGATTATGGTATAGCAGCAGTTCAGCTGTGTTAACCAGCCGTAGACTTTTAATAGTACAACTCTGAGAAATGTGCCCTTTAGCAGTAGAATCTAATGAGGAGAAAACAAATGTCAATTTCTACAAAAGGTATAAAACACACTTAACAATCCAAAAAATCTACACTGTGAGCCATTTTACTTTTTTTAGTGGCTTCATAGCATCTTAAAAAGATCTATATTCTGCGACTCAAAAAGCCACTGCAAAGTATTTCAGCAGTCATCTGTGTTTAGCACTTACCAAAATTTATAAAGTTATGGCTTGTACTTGTTTATTGCTGTCTAACAAAAAAGCCAAAACCTCTCTTTTGTCCTTTCCAGGGCTGTGCCTTTTACTGGGGATTCACTTCCTGGATTGCATACTACATCAATCACCCACGATATACGCCACCATGTATGTATAAGTAGAACACAAAGCTGACCTTGGTTTTTAAAAAGTTTTTTGCATGCAACTTTCAGTCCTTCAAAATCAGTAGAAGGCTCTCAAATAAGAGTATATGACTAATCTAGTCAGAGATTAGCCTTTACTCCCTGTCAGAAGAAAGACTGTTGTGCATGAGGCAGTCCTGCTGTGCTACTGAATATATGTTCCTGTTCAGTCAGGGTCAATCACTGTCTAGTTTTTGAACTGGAAATACTGGCCAAGTGGAGAAAATGCAAAGATCGATATATTTTGCTCATCTTCACAATATTTGTATTAAGAATGTAGGATTGAAGCACAGCTGGCTCCATTTTCTTAGAGGAGATACTTATTTGTTAAAGATATATCCTTTCAAGGAAAATTAAGATTTTTTTCTGTGAGAAACCAGAAAAAGTTAATCAGATATTAATGCTGATAATGAAAGAATTCTATGATTTTGCTTTCAGATTTCATTCATCATTCTGTTCCTTTTCACATTTCATTGTTACACGCTGCTTCTTTATGCTTTTTTTCTTGTTTACTCTTTGAAATTTTGCTCTTTTGAGCATAATTGGCATAAATTTTATTTCCTGCTCCTTTACGTTCCTTGCTACACCTTAGCCTTTTTCTGCATCTTACTTATGAGCTTTGGGAACAAAAGGTTCGATTTGCCATTTTTATTTACACTCATTTAAACTATTATTTTTGTTTTCAATAAAAAAATTCTCCTACGTGGCATTTGCTTTCCTTTCAAAATAACGTACAAGTTCTATTTAAGAATTATGTGATTAATGGAAAGTTGAATTTTGTGTGGCTTTAACAGTAATGCTGCAAACAATGTTGAAACCTCCCTAGATACAGTTTTTAGCAGTCTAGGCCATCAAATCAGTAGGTGCAGCTTCTTTATAGAGGGAATCATTTGTTCCAGACATAGCTTTCCAACAGAGAAAGCATGAAGAAGTACTTCTAATTGCTTGCAACTGCCTTAAAATGGCAATAATAGCTACATGGGACTAATGCTGCAGGATCACCAGCCCTCTGGCACAGTTAGCTGTTAGTAAAACATTTATGGTTTATTTTGGGTGCAGGAGAGGTGACCTCCACAGCCATATCCAGTGACTGATGATTTGAGGGCAGGTAAGGAAAGCAAGGAGATAGTTGCAGAATGCTATGTAGGACTTTTAGCATGTGCCCTTGGCACCTCAGAGGAGTCAGGTACCAGAGAACGGGTTCTCAAAAGTAAAGGCTTGCTGGGACCTGGTTAGCGAAGTGAGGTACATACACATGGTTCATGGCCCTCAGACCTGTTAACCCTTGGAGATGAACATGATACAGCGCTGCAGTGGTCTGGGGACAACTGCAAAAAGGAAAGAGCCGGCAGAGGTCAGGTAAAAATTCCAAAGGCTAAATACATTTCTAGTATGGTGAGATAGTGCGGCAGACAGTGGCTGTATAATAAAGCTTCTCTACTGCCTCATTACTGGGGAAAAAAAAAAGAAAAGAAAAAAAAAGTCATGGATAGGTTACATCTTGGGTTCTCTGCTCATGGAGATAGAAGGGCCTATGGATAACGGCTGCGATTCCTGGCCTGGTACTGCCAATAACCTGGTTCTTCTACTTTACCCCTCCCCCTTGCTTTTCCAAGGAATTTAACACCACCAGCTGCTTTGACAAGAGCAATTTGGGTATATGAAGCTGACAAATACAAGAAAAAGTTCGGTGAAAACTGCCTTGAAATCAGTGCTGAAAAGACTGCAATTTCTTAAGTATCGTTACTATTTGCATTGTCTTCTTATTGTGTGTGTTAATATCCACTTCTTCCTGCAGAACCTGTCAGGAAAGAAGTATTTCTGCCCCTCAGCTCTAGATTAATTTTACCCATCAAACCATGTACATACTGTAAAATGCAATTTACAATTTCATTTTATTTTCTAGCATTTGGCTACAAACAAGTTTCTTTTGCTGCCCTTGCTTTTCTGGTATGTACAAAAATAAAGTTTTATTAATGATTGTGGAATCAGAGTTACTCATGATTTAGCAAAGTGCAGTAATGCTGCTATGCATTTATGTGTGTATATATATATATATGTGTGTGTGTGTGTGTGTCCATGCTAACAGTCCTGTGTCCTTTGACTGGATTTAGTGAAAAGCTATTGAGGTTTCTAGGCCATGGAGTCTCCTAGTACTATTTACCTGTAAAAGCTTGATGTGGAGTACTGTATCTGAAAGCCATGAGAACATCATCAGCATTATCACTACTCTTAACTGCATTTATATTTAGATAGATTGGAATTTGCCACTTTTTAAAGGTATTTTAATATGAAGAATTGCATCCTAAGCAGACTTTGCAGTAGTATTATGTATCTGGAATAACTTAACCTGAACAGCTATTAAAAACAATAAAAACAAACCCTGCCAAAGTGGATTAAGCCAAGGGAAAAGAGAGGTGACGAAGGATGGCTGAGGCTACTAAACCTGATATTTGAATGAATATAGCCATACAGTGAGACAGAGATTCACTAAGAAACTCTCACTTGGGAACGTACATGCTCTTTCATCCTCCGTGGGCGTTGCTCTTGAAAATGCTCAATGCCGACTTATCCAAGCAAGCACGGGATAGTAGCCAAAACAGTCAGCCTCATTGAAAATCAGATACAGATCAGTTTCTAGAAATATAACAGGGAGATGGGACAGTAATGTGCCTAGGCTCCTTCAGGCAAACACCATTCAGAAAAGCATTCCAACAACTTCTTAACAATATTCAAATGCTTTTGTAAATCAGGACCCATAAAGATCATGATTTTGGCAGTGCGTGTCTCTGAAATTGGCCATGCAATTCTCAGCTTTTCCTGCCCTAATAAGGTATAGCAAAGAATACTCAAGCAAAAAAATACTCACATGAAGTTCATGCACTCAGTGAGGCTCTATAGCTGAAAGCAGTATTCCTGTACTGTGGACGCAGGAGGCTGCGGCAGTGGTAGACACTTTTGTGCAGAGCACATTATTGTGTGCACTCTTACTAAACTCAGGGATTACTTGAAACCAAGCAAACCACTGCCTGAATGTTCAGTGCTACCTGTAAAACCTTGTCAAAACCTCTGCACAGAAAAAGCCTTGTTTTCTAACGAAACTTCCTTGCCTCAATGCAACACAGCCTGTTATAGCTTTTATGGAAAATACTGTCTTCAGACAGAGAGATGAATCCTGTTGTGAGTGTTTGCTATAAAATATGGCCATTCCCTTCAGATCTGCGTAAGCACCTCATCTGTGGTCAGAATTCCTCCAGCTCTTTTGATAGTTTCCTACCCATGGGAACTCAAAACCTTTCCCTTTCAGATCTTATTCTGGCAGGTTCCCCAACAGTGAACTTAAAACAGCAACATAAAAAAAAAAAGATAATTTTAAGCTGTTTTCACAGGTTTCTAAAGCATACAAATAAAATATTTGGAAGATTATTTTGTTCCCTTTCTTTAAAAGCTTGTCTGTATTACATAGCCTGATTTAAGTGTATATGCCCGCAGCTGCTGTAAACAACAGTACTGAGTCATCCGAAGCATGTCAGCAGGCCCCTCTGAAAGATTCTCATATTTAGAGAAATTACTCTAAGCTTCGTAGGGATGTTTTTCTCACATGGAAAATGAAGAGGGAGAATAGTATGAAGACTTCAATATTCTATCATCATAAATATGATGCCTTTTTTTATGTGGCTTCCCATAGCCTCATACTTTACATCTGGGATACTAAGGACTAGTGTACATTTAGCAGTACTTCTTGATACAGAGCATTAGCAGCCACATTTCTAAAGAAGGACATAAGAGTAGTTACAACAGAATATAAAAATCCCTGCAGAATTATCCTTTTCTTGCTTTATTTGGAATGGATTCTAAAATCAGCAGCTGTTAACTACAGTGAATCTCTCTTGCTCCACAGTGGTGTGGGCATTGCACATTTTAGTATATATAGTGTTTCACAAAAATGCTTTTAATTTCAAAACTTTTTTCTTTCAAATAATAGTAATCATAAAAAATCATGTTCCTAGCTCATAATTGGAGGCATGTAAATTAAAATTACTTCCACTGCTATGGCTGGAATTACAGCTTCTGATATGATATTTTATAATAGAATTTCCTTTTCTGGCTATTTAGTGTTTTACATCTGGTGTTTATGATAGATGACAGCCAGTTAGTAATTAAAAAACATAAAAGTACTGCAGGGTTTGCTCCATGAATACATTTCCATACAGAAAACAGTTTTGCTAAAAGACCTGATTTAAACTTTCCTAACAGAACTCCCATAAATCTCTCTGCCACAAAAGGTAAAATTCTTCAGCAATGCTATCTACAATGTTCTTTAAGATAATGTCACATTTCAATATAAAATTAAGTTACAGATTCCTTTTAATTAGTTTTAACTGAAATTTGTTATGGATGACTTTCAGAAATAGCTTCAAAAAATTACACTTGTATTTCTTTTTTTTTTTCTATTAATTTTATGACTTTATACTTTTAACATCTCTAGGTTTTAGTAACCATCCTTTTTATTTTAATTTCTTAATTTTTCCAACTTTCCATAATTTAGAATTAAAAATGACACAAGAAAACACAACTTTTTAACACTGCATTTTTTCAGTTTGAAAGGAGAAGTCTGTTCAAACAGAGAAATGAATAAAACAGTTCAGTCTGAGATTATAATGTAAACTGCATTTTTGTTTTCTTTATAAAGCAGGGGGAAACGAAAACCATAAAATTCGATTGTTGTACTAGCAGGCTTTCTTTTTCAGGAATTGAAAGTGGTTATCCTACAAGTTCCTACTTTAAGAATTGGTTTTGATTCTATGGGAGTTGTAATTGAAGTATTGAAGCCATAAAATAATCTGAAATCACCCTGCATTATGTGCTGCATAACCAAGTGAGGAGACATAGTACCTCTTCCAAAGTTTAAACCATCTAAATATTAAAGACCAGGTTTGAAAGGCTGGTTAGGGCTGGAGATGGCATAACCAGAGTAGCAGAACCAAGAATAATACTGGCTGCCCTAATTTACCAGTTCCTGACTACTAACCATTTGACCAGTCTGCTCTTCAGAGAACTGCTGCCTTTTTATTCACCCTATTTTAATTTCCTCTATGACTTACCTAAAGAACTGGTTATCATGCTCTATAACCAGCAGAACAAAGGTGTTACGCTGAACAGCTTTGAAAGCACGCTTAGGAAGAGAGTAGGCACTGTAACTCATGACATCTTTACAAAACCAGTGGATTAAATCCAAATCATGACAATGATGTTCAATTCAGAAAGTATCTTGCCAATTTCCTTAGACCCCAGGCAGCATCTCTGATCTTCCCAGACCAAAGCATGTTATACATGCTAGGCATGGGAACCACAGTGAGAGCCTGCCTGTGCTGATCTCTATGGAGCTGCAGCATAGGCTTTCAGCCCTGGCTGTGCCTATGGTGCTCACTAGACATTTGTGAGTTTGACAAAGATCACACAATGTATTTCCTGTGGGAAAGTCATTTAGAAGCACATATTTTCTGTATACAGAGACTAAGCTGTAATGGGGGGAATTCTGGTTATGCACTGCAACACAGTTACTGCTGCATTTTAAGCATACAACTGAAAATACATTTTTAATGTCTTGCAGATGTGTGAAGCTGGAAATCACTTTATCAATGTAGCTTTAGCTCACCAAAATCATTCAGGTCTGTCTTTTTTCCTGTTTGTCTATTTAAGACTGAAGTGTACTTAACCTATCCATCTTCTGCTGAAATACAGTAATTTATGTATCTACATCTACAGAATAAAAAAAGATGAAGTGGGTACCATGCCATCGGTACAACATTTTCAAAACAAATGTGGTGTCAAGGAAACAGTAATAACGCTGCTGTTGTTCCAAAGCTTATAGCAAATTTGTCTTAATTAGGCACAACTGTAATTTAAATACGGAATTAAGCATGTAAGTTCTCTAAAGCATCCTGTTGACTGACACCAGAGGATTCAATTTTAAATTAGTTTCAAAAACTTTTAATCTAGATTGCAGAGTTTTTAGATATGTGCAACTCGTGCAAAGATACACACGGAGAAATGTATGAATACAAAGACAGACTCATGAATAACTACCTACATAGCCATCAATGTATATGTACGCTCTTAAAAGGCTGCTCCAAGCATGGGTTTTCAGTATCTTTTGTACCATGAGAATAAAAGTTATACTATATATACTAGAAAGTAAAATATATTTTGAGATAATAATGGTATAATCTCCCACTATAACACCCTATTCAAGAAAATACTTCACCACAGTATGGTCAACTTTGCACACAGAAGTCAGTTTCTATTCTGGAAAGCTTTTGATGTGCAGTGGTTAAGCAGGTGCTTATGTTGCTTTTTGCAAGAAGCCTAATTCGGTTTAAAAGCAGCAAGAGCCAGATAATTAATCTACATTCCCAGTGCTTACAAGTATTAAAGACAGCATTGTTGCCAGAACATAAAAATGAAGTGTTGCATGTGTAGCATTTTGTGTGAGCATTGTCATTGGCTGTGGAGAGTCATCCTATTAGCTGTGGAGTTTTTTCATTGTCTACTCTGCGATGAAGGGTGAGGATGCAAAAGGGGACAGGTTCACATTGTTAAGTCAGGCTAAATAAGATACAGCTGCATCCTTTATAACCCAGAAGAATGTCCTTAGCTCTCACCTGCTGGGTAGTCTGCATTAAACTACGTGTCTTTCTTCTGCTGAACAAAGTTTGCATCCTTTGGACATGCCAGACTTTTGTGTAAAAGCTGATGTATGGCTCACTAAGTGCTCACTATTCTCACTAGCTTTTGCCATCTGAAAAGATTTCACTGAAACTTTTCTAACAAGTTGCACTCTGGAAGCCTTGGCTGGGGAATGGTTATTACATAGGCCAGTTGTGGTCAAGGCTCAGTTACCCTGCCTTTCTTGAAACTGCTTTTGTCCGAGTCTTTTTTTAATTTTCTTCTATTTTGCTTTCATAAAGGAAGTAAATCCTGTATTCCAAGTCCAACCTACAACCCCTTCACATGGCTCTTCTTTCTGGTTTCCTGTCCCAACTATACATATGAGGTACATGGCTTTCTTCTGATTATATGCAAAGAATAGACAGTTACTGTTTCAGCCTTTGCATGAAGAAGTTCTGCAATACCTTGATGTAGTTCCCTCTGCACATCAATCATTATGTTCAGTATGTCAGAGTCTTTTTACTCTGGCAATTGTTTCTCTACCAGACCATTCTGTTCTCTCACATCAATATCATGACTCTTGTGTATATTCCTCTCCACTACAGACTCCCTGGTGATCCAAAGATTTACCACCCATCTCTTCACCCCATCCAGCACACTGGGGAGTTCCTTTCTAGTGGTTTTTCCTCTCCTGTTCCCAGTAAAAGTATCATGATCTTCTTCAAGGGGGAGCTTTTGAAAACTTGCCCTTTTGCTTTACAGAAAGTAAACAATTAACAGTGACTTTTTCTTCACAACAGGTTGGGTCTTGGATTAGTTTTACAGTGATGACACAAACCCTGCCAGGTAAGTTTGAAACAGAATAAAGACAGCCTCTAAACTGTTGCTTGTCGAAGTGAATTCTGGAAATATAAAATTTGCCCAAAATTTTGTAGCATATGAAATATTTCCACCAAATCCCCCTTTTGACATGACTGTATGAATCTTCAAAGTGCAGAAAGTGAGAACACTACTGCAATACCTCCTTTTGATCAAAACCAGCTCTCTGCTTTTTGTGAAGTATTGTCTCTTCTGTTTCCACACTAAAAGCAGACTTTGAAATTTAGAAAAAAAAAACAAACAGCATTTTTCATTTAAAGTCAATCATTTTTGATATAATAAAATGTCTTTGCATTGTAAATGTGGAAAAAAATGTTTCTAATAGGGAGAGAAAAACAGATGCACATAGTATTTCAAGAGAGGAAAGACACGTTCCTGGTAGCATTTCCCTGTTTGCTTGTAGCAGGCAGCCACTTCATAACAACAGCCTGCCTAGTAGCACTTTTGCAACTCTTGCTCAGTACTTTCCTGCATCCTCAGAGACCTAAATACCCATACAAATATGGTCCTTGGGACCGAGCTCTCCAAAACTTTCACTTTTCAATTATTTTTCCATTCCGAACCAGAAACCTATAAAAGCTGCTTACAAAAAGTAACCCCATGTGGTTTACAAATGAAAAAGTAATTTCAAAAGTGGATAAAACTGCATTATGCAAAAATAAAGCTTCTAATTTTGTTTGAAAAGATGCAACGTTTATGTGCTTTATGCTCTGGTATGGAAATAACCTGAAACTTTGGAGGCATTATAGGGCTGCATTTACAAGGGAAGAGAGCAGCAACACATGCAGCACACCCATCCTTGCTGTCATTATCCCAAACAAAACTTGACTAGATGCCACATGAATGTTTCTGATCCACCAGCTTATTTTAATGAAGAAAGGATAATGAATTTGCAAAAAGCACCTGTAAAAGTATTCCCCATTCGGTGCCACTCAGCCCAAAGGGAGACATTCCTGAGGGGTCATTTACTGCCTCCTGATAACCACAGCAGTGGGCCTGGGTATCTGTATTTTTTAGGCTTTGCAAGACCTTGCTGCCAGGCAGCTAAATGTATTTGTGCATCTACTGCTTACTTGCTCGAGGGTGAAGCTCTTCTTCCGTGCAACAGGAAGTTGCAGCAGAGCTCCCTGTTATGGCTGGGCGCCAGAGGTAAAAATAAAGGTGGCCAAAAGCAAACCAGAAAAATAGTTAAAACCCAAAGAGGCCTTGTGATTTATGATGAAGCCATAGGTGATACAGGGTGGGTCTAATAGTTCTGGACATCATCATCTGTGTGAATGCTGATGTGGAAGCTGAGTCTCAGGCTAGGGTATATCAGCAACTGCAAGGCTGAGAGCAAGGGCAGAGTTAACTTGCCTCTACCCACAGAAGAGACTGCAGACTTTTCCATAAACCCTCTTGGTTTCACAGAAACAGACGCTGAAGATGACGTTTAATCCTTTTTTTTTTTTTTTCTTTTTAATCTTTTTCTTTGGTAGTTGGCATTTTTGCTTTCCTGATGGTCATCCAGATGTCCCTCTGGGCGCAAAAGAAACACAGGCTGTACCTGAAGAGATTTTATCCAGAGGTACGGAGAAAAGCAGCCATGATTCCTATCATCTTCTAAGCTCTTCACTGGAGCTGGAGCCTAAGCATACAGTTCAAGAGCTAACTCAGAGTAAATAAACTATTTCATTCAGTAATTCAAAGTGGATTAGAGGAAGAACCACTGGGTATCTTTTTTCAGAAAATTAACAGTTCAAGACGAAGAGCTTCTAATTAAGTGAAAAAATGTAGCTCTTGAATTCTTAGTTCCTGCTGAAAGATATGATTTAATTAGATTTTCTGTAATAGAGCTAATTGGGAAGGGACAAGAAATTTGCTTATATTGAATGTTAGGCTAGATATTTAGCTGGTGTAAATGAGCACAGATGCTGTTAATTAATACAGCTCATCTGCATACATTCAGGTCTGGTGATTTTAAGGTTCAGCGTTAGACTTTGACAAGTCTTGGGTTTTTGCATCAGAAAATGTTTCACAGCCTTATTATTATTAAACTGCACAGGAACAGCATGTTCTGCCTCAGCTCCTCTAAAACACCACATCAAAGAATGACCGCTATGCTGTTAACACAGTTTAGTTTAGCTTTACAAGATTTTTCTTTCTTTCTCTTTTTATAATTGAATCTCATAGCAAAATGTTCAATACAGATTGGCTTAAATGTATCAGAGAGGTCTGGCTTTCTTTTAATTTCAGATAGGTTGATCAGCCCCACAATCCCAGGAGGGGACTGTTTGTGAGGTGGTTCCCACCTTGCCACTAATTTGCAGCGTAACCCTGAGTACTTCACTGAAGTCCATTCTCCTTTCTCACACTGAACAGTTTTGGAAATAGCAGAAGACTTTCTAGACTAACAAGCATATTAAAAACCCTTGTTCACTGCCCGACTGCACCCAGACACCATTCACCTTACTTGTGTAAAGCACTGTGAAATCCTTGGGCACAAGGTGAACCAGAGAACAGCTCATTATTGAAAAGCAAAAGGATTCTGCCGAACGCATTTCAGTCCATATCTGAACTGCCTGAGGTGGACACTGCTGTTTCGGCTTCCCTTCAGTGTGGCCAGTAGCTATCTGCTGCTTTGCTTTCCAGGACATTATTTTTCAAGGGATTCTCTGAGCTTTTTATTCAAGTCCTGAAAACTCCATTTAGCTCCATTTGCAAATCAGTTGCATCTGTGTAACGCAGAAGCAAAATGTAACAATTTTAGTTATACCTAGCAAAAGAACCGGAACTGCTTCACTAAGTATTAAGATAGAGTTAGGGCATTAAGTCAAGTTTTCATTCTTTTTCTGTTGTTCATTTATCAATGTCTTTTGGCTCCCTTAGGCTGTGAAAAAGCTCGCCCAAAGAACTTTATAATAATTAGAGAGACATCAGAGCACACAAGCCAGGCACGCATTTTTCCTCCTAAAAAACTGTTATCTTTGTGCCAGCTCAAGTGTTCTAACAAAGTTAATTTGCTCAGTAAATTGGGTTCGTATCACTCTTCTCATGTCTAACTTGCAACACTTATCCTATTAGCCACTGTAACTCAATTTCATCTTGGTCATGTAAATAAATAACTTTCCATATTTTTAACTTGTAACCTGTGAACGCCTAGAAGTTTTTATTGCTCTCAATGGAAAACCTGAGTCACAGTGAACACCCATGTCTCTAACCCAGACTGCTAATAAAGACCTATATTTGAAAAATTATTTTTTGTACTCTTTAGTCACTTATACCTGACAACAATATTTTTGAAACTCATTATTTCCCCAGCCAGTGTATGTATGCGCCAAGACTGTTGACTACTTTCTAAATTCAGCAACTGGGACTGTTTTCATTTCATGTTTATTGAGTATCTCATTTTAGCAATCTTCAAGTTTAAAAAAGTTCATGTGGGAGGGTAACTTGCCAGAATTACTTAAGTATCTGTTAATCCCTTTGATTAAAATGGCTGCAGCTTTAAGTCTGTTCAAGGCATGTGTTTCCAGAATGATTCCAGTTGCTAGGAGCATGGTTTCTATTCAACAGTTAGCTTAGACAAAGAATGTGTTTCAGCAATCATTTACCTTCCTGCTTATTAGTTGGTCATTCATTACATGGCCTGGGAGGGAGAAGGGTTTTGGTTCCTGTAGTAAATGAGGGGGTAAGAGCAAACACTAGCTAAAAACAAGCGACAATACATTACAGAAGGCTGTCTCAGATAAACAAGGCATATATTTTGAGATTCATCAATGGGTTGTTGACCAGCCAAAACTGTTTTGAATGGTGTTAAGTGGCTTCACAAATAGCAATTTCCAACTTCCCAACCCTTCACAGATCTTTCAGGGTTATTACACCCTTTCAGGGTTATTCCACCCTCTCTCCTTTTCAGGGCCAGCTCCATGTGATTTGAACAGGTAAGTTAAGTTCCTGGCAGAGGGGCATGGGAAAATGGAGTAAATCAGAGACCACCTCCCCCAGTCCCTCAAAGTTGTAATATAACACTAAGGAAATCTTACTGTAAAATGCAGCTCTGACTTCCTGGGTGGGATGTGGATGGCATGCATGGAATCTACACTGTGATAGACAACCAGGCAACCCTGCAAATATAGGAAGATACAGGGACATTGGGTCTACTAGGCAACAGTTTTGACAGGGGCTGTATAAAAATAACACAGATGAAGTACTAATGGATCCTTCCTGGCCTGCTCAACAATGACTGTGTGAACATCATTGTTCAGTCTGTGGGCTCAAAGCTTATCTCAAGGTAGTCACTTCCTGGCAAACCTGCAGAGACTGGTTAACATCCAGGTCTCACCATGTTCACCTTAGGGCTTGCAACTGGGTTTCTGCTGTGATCCTCCAGATGGGTGAGTCTCATCTTTCCCGAAGTATTTCCGAGACTTTCAAATTCAAGAGCCTAAAGTTAAGCTTTCAGACTCTGAAGCTCTGCATTTTTGTGGCCTGCTCTTGCCTTGAAATGCCAACCTGGAAAAGAGCAGGTAGCAGCTCAGGCTTTCTGCTGGTGCAGGGAAGCCCTGTGGGAGAGAATCAAAGTGGCAGATGATCCTGTACACAACTTGGCAGCCTATATCTGGATATCCAGTTTGGAAAAGACCTTAAGATCGAGCCTTATAAGATCGCTACCACATCTTTGCAGTAGACAGGACTGAAAATTATCTCAGTGATTTAATCTTTCCATAGCAAAAGCTGAGCTGGAAAAGACGCCGAAAGAGGAAGTGAATAAAGGCAGATGATCATCCTCTTAAAAGATGCTATTTTATCACCAAAATATCTAGTATTTTGTATAAAATATCTACTATATGTATAAGGAAGTGACTCTAAATTGGTTTTTATCACATTAGAAACAGAGATAAAACAGCCTGATACAAAAGCAGTTCTCTGAAAAAGAGCCTGCAGTGATAGCTAAATATAATAAAAATCACTGAATATGAAGATTTCTAAAGCATACCATAAGAAGAAGAAAACTACAGGAAAGCAAAGGACTATTTATTTATAGTTTACAAAGTGCTGCTGAACTAAAAATTAATTCAAACTATAAAGAGTTTTCCAGCAAGTTAATATTTTCCACATGATGCTTTATTAGCTTTCCTTTTCTGTTTTCCTAGGCACAAGTTTTGTCTTCCAGCAATATTCCCCGTCATTAACATTCATGAAAGCTTTTGGAGAAATGCACTGTATGCCTGTTCCAGTGTCCATAGGCAAATGTAAATGAAGTGTTGTGCTGTCACTACACACAGATTAGTATCTGCATGAATAATATTTTATAATGAAAACCCTGGTTTATCATAGGTGAGTGCGTAATGGCTGCTGTATATCTACGATTAAAGGCAATTTTCACATCACACATGTTTAGCACCATGGAAGAATGTTTATTTTAATGGTGTCTGCATATCTTCACCCCTATGTGATTCAAACATACAACTCTTTCTGCAGGTATCAGAACCAAGAGCCAAACTACCCAGGGCCTTTCTTAGGGTCCTAGTGTCTAGTTATTTATTTGTCTAGCATACCAGAGACTGGCTTTCCCCTAGATCTACCTTGTGAGGACCTCTGAGAAAACATTTCCATATCCATCTTGTTTGACTGGACAAGCAGTTGTCCAGGTGAAGAGCATCAGTCACTGTGTGAATGAAATAATTCACACTGAATTTCCTTGCAATGTAATAGTCAATCTAAAAAACTCTTTACCAAAGAAAAAGAGAGGTTAATGGGTCCTGATCACTTAGATTAGAAAAACTCTACCACACATTAACACCTCCACAATATCCAGGTTTCTAACGTATACCTGCTTTCATCTAACCTCGAAAGCCTTTGGAGTCTGAAGAACCAAATAAGAGGAAATCATTTATAGTTAAAAGAAATATAAGTGTATTCAATAATGTTAATGAATTCTTTATTTAAAAAAGCAAACCTTGTATCTTTTGTCAAAGAAATCTGATTGTTAGCCAGCTTCCTCCTAATACACGGTATTATTCTGTGAAAAAGTAATATAGCTCTTCCAGTGATCCAGTTTATTGTTCTGAAAACTCAGTAAGGAAGACTTTAGTTTTAAAATTACAGATTTCACCATTTGGGGGCTCTTTTAAAGCACTATAGGTCAGGCTCTGAAGAAAACAGACTACATTAAACAGTCTTTTCCTCTTATTCATACTGAAAAGTTGATGAGTTTTCAGTTGTCTGGTGAAACACCATGACACTAAGTTACAAACCAAACAAATATCTAAAAAGGTGTCTCTCTCATCAAAACAAGAATAGAAAAAAATTGTACTTTTTGTCTTTTCTATTAAGAGTCCATTTCCCAAATGCAAGGGCAACCTTGCAGAAGGAAACATTGATTAGAGAGCTAGAAGGACAAGAATGTGGTAACAGTGCGCTTTTAGATATTAGAAGCTATGTCTTTTTGGAAAGAAATTTCACTCTTTCAGACAACTGAGCTTCACAGAAATGGATTAAAGATGACACATCTCCAGTGTGGTATGTAATGAAAAACGAAGCACCTATTCTTAAACCAACAGGGAATATTTGTCACATATACAAACACTGTATTCTTCCACCCTCTGGTTTACATCATTACTTTGCAGAAGGTGCTTTGCTTTTGGACTTGGACATCTTTCATTCTAACTCTTAATTATTTACCTACTAAAGCTTTGATATATGCAGTGGTGTCACAGGAAAACCAGCTGTTGCTTTCAAAACAATGACAAAGAATCTGTTTGTGCACTTTTGACCAGTTTCAATCCTGTTGGTCCACACATGTGATTATTTTGCCACTTTTTTTTTTTTTCCAAGAGCTGTGCAAAGCATGATGCCATGTTCAGAGACTCGTCAAACATCCCACCTTAATTCTGTTGCAGAGCACAAAGCTAAATCTTGAAGCAGCGAATTGCAAGACTGCGCTAGCTGAGCCCTAACTTCAACCCGACTCTCCTTGCTTCCTTTGCTCCTAAGCTCTGCAGGCTGAAGCTATTCAGGGACTTCTCTGCAAAAAATGCAGGTGTAATTCTTCTATAATAATAGAAGTTGCAACATCCTTCTGCATATGTTTGAAATATCTTCTTATTCAGAAGGTCCTAGCAGGTAAAAGGAAAATGGATATTGTGTTTATACAGATACAGGGACAAATTAAACAGGGCTGTACTAATCTGAGAGCTGGCATCTCCTCAGGGGCTTAGTGCCTTGGACATCTACCCCAGGAGAAGGCAGTGCAATTTAAGGAAGGCAATGCTGATCTTGATTATGGATCTGAAATTAAATAAACAAGTTATCTATTTTGCTATGCAAATATTTGCTGGAAGGTGCACCTGAAGCATTTTTGCACTTGATTTGAAGATACCAGTTTCAGAATAATTCTCACTAAAGACACTATAAGCATTTGACAGGGAATTACTGCATGCCCTGTCATTATATATAGTTACTTGTCTTCATTTTCTCTCAGGGAAATTAAATGCTTTTCCTACCAGAGAAGTGGTGGCACATTTTCCTTATGAACTGCAATACCAAATCCTTAGGGCAGACATAATACTCTGAGTGTGTCAAGGAGAATGAGCTTCATAGAGGGAGTTCAGAAGTCATTGACAGCTAGGACATGACAGTCCTCATGGACTGCCTTGCTTCAGTGCTGGTGGACCAAAGCCCATCTCGGCCACTGCTTCTCCCTCTGAGAGTCCCTTTGCCCAGGGCCATGGCCCTGGCCAGCATTTTTAATGCACAAGCCCTCCTCAAGTGCTGAAGGTGTTGTGACCCTGAGCAAGTCAGTGATGTTCATTTTTCATCCCTTAGGCAACTCTGGTCCTTTCCAGCCTGTGCTTCATTAAGGCACACATCTGAATCACCCTCAATGGCAGAGGATTGCCTAGAACAACAGAAGCGAGTACAACAGCCGTTGCCATCAAACGCTTAGAAATATTACTACTTTTATTTACTGGCAAACATTTTATATAAGAGCACTAAATCTGGGTATGCGCAACAGGCAATATGGGGCAATGTTGCTTACCGCAGTTCTGAGGCCTAGGGAATACAGATGCATATACCATCCAAAAAGAGTATCTAAGCAAGAAAAATACCTCTTGTATTCACAATGTTGTGCTGTAATTATATACAAATAGCATATTATGAAACATGTTGACAAGATCTTTACTTCTCAGTAGCCCTTCAAGCAGTCACTTTCTAGATATCATTGAGCCGAGAAAAATAAAATCAAATCCTTCAGTGCCCACAAATGTACGGTTGACATACACAATCAATAGGCTGTTACAAAGAGAGAAAAACTGTAGGAGTTTTCTTACTGGAGATAAGGAGTGTGGGGCTAACTCCCACACACACTCAACAGCAAAAATAAAATTGATTCATTGGTTATAATGCAAGGAGATGAGCATCTCCAGCAGAAATTAAGGGCACAAGCAAGGTCATGATACATAAGAATTCCAAGCAACTGTAGACAGGATTGGCTAAACTGACTGCCATTTTAACTGCAATTGTTAATAAAACAGTCATATTAAGAAGCAGGCTGAGAGATGGTCACAAAATTAAGGCAAGCAGCCTGATAGAGAAAGCATAAAAAATGTTCGCTGTCACAACAAATATCTGCAGATGAGGCTTCTGTTCCTGTCCTGGTAGGGAGAAGAAGGGAAAACTCAGGGCAAGCAAGGGTCCTTATGCCATAATCTCAGGCAAGCCCTGTAGGACTTGGTACTTGAAGCCAATGAAGATTTGTGGCACCAAAAATCATGGCTAGTATTTATATTACTTTTAAAGCTTCTAATGAATTTCCCTGCAATGTTTTCTCTCCATCTCAATTTCCTTCATCCCCAGAGGATATACTATATACGTCTATGTTTCTGCAAAATACAGACACTAGGCATCTGTTCTTTGAAAGTAGTGTCTCAGCTACGATTTCTTTTTTTTTTGTTTAGGGTTTTTGGGTTTTTTTCTGTTTCTTTCCTAATGCATACAAGTAATCAATCAGCTTGCTCACATTTCACACAGCTGAAATACCAAGCATTCAAACATAAGCAAGGAGAGAAAAAGTTCAATCAACCCAAAATCACTGTGTTTTGGGTTTTTTTTCTTCCAATTCCTGATTTACAGAAAGTGTTGAATATTTATGCTTGCACCAGAAATCAGGATGTACTACCTCCCACTGAGGACCCTCCTCTCCAATCTCCTTTTTAGGAATCAGTTGCTTACAGCGCTTTATCCTCAAACCAAGCATCACTTCATAGCTAATTACTGTGAATTACAAGTGCAAGGGAGAGCATTCCCTTGTTTTCAGAGGGGTGAACACCGTAGCTCCAAAGCAACCTTAGGACAAGGAGGGCCAAAGTCACCAGAAACACCAAAGTGTCCCTTTACTGGGCTCTAAGAAAGCCTTATCTCTCTGAGTGAGCTAATATCCTAGAAGTTCTGCCCTGCCCCTCATACTCCCCTGCCCTCTATGATGCCATAATGCATTCCTCCAAAACATAAGCTAACCATAGCTGCAGATGGACACTGTAATCTCCTTGAGTGACATAAAATAGGTGGATGCAAGCAGACTAATGATCTACTCTAGGACGCTAAGTTATGATGCATTGAAAAGAACAGCTGCTTGTCAGCATCATATTTACCAGGAATTTAAAAGACAACAACAGTCATATAATCCAGAGGATGTAATGACAGACTGGAATGAATGCTGAATAAATGCTCCTTTTGATAAACTCACAAACATTTGGGGGATGCAACAGTGATTTATATTCTTCTGGAAGAAATAAACAAATTAAGGATTTCACGGCCTTGTGGAGGCCAGATTTTGTAAATGTGAATTTCTGTGTACTTTCAGATCAACCTTTTCTCTCTTGGTATTACAGAGAAATAAACCATGGAATTTTCAACTTGCAAGAAGCCCCAGATTTTGTGTGTTCCGCTTGCTTGTTATTCTGTCCTCCCTAAACCAAGAAAGAAAAAATTGTTACACTCTCAAAATGTATTGTGGAACAGAATTTTGAACCTGGTCTATCATGAAGCCATGAGATGACCTGTCGTGGTTTAAGTCCAGTCAGCCAGTAACTCAGTTATCAGTGCTGTTCCCAGGCTGAAAGTCAAAAACACAGCACTGCACCAGCTACTAAGAAGGAGAAAAATGACTGCTACTGCTGAACCCAGGACATGACCAGATCAAAATTTTACCATTGTGGATATAAAAAAAGTTTGAGTAAAAAGTTTAGTTTTCATAGTAACAGAATATATTCCTTGCAACATGGTAAAATCACTGCAATTGACAGTACAGAGTATGACAGTTGCATTTAAAAATGACTTAGATATCTAAGTTGATACAAATAGACAGTACTCTTATGGGTAAAATGAAACTACTAAAAATAACTAAAAATCAGGGCTCTGTCTGAATTCAGCTGTTGGATATCTTCCTACAGAATTTTCAGATGTCAACAAATGGACATTTTCTAACAAAAAATAATTACAGAAATTACTTTGGCCAGCTCCATGGAATGTGCCAGTAACTTAAAATACAAAGTATATGAGTGTCTGGCCCTACTTGCTCTTGCGCATTGGACTCCTTGTATTTGTTATCCCCTGTCCTCATGTTTCCATACTCTCCAAAAACACAGTGACAGGCAGCATGACACAGCCTCTCCTGGCTGCAGCAGCAACGTACAGAGTTCTCAGCTTGTTAAGCTCAAGCACACAGAAGTTGCTCCCTCCATATGCACCCCCCAGCAACACAAACCATTAAGTTAAAGACTGGAAAGAAGTACCTTAGTAAATCAGCAGCCTCAGGAGCGAGTGCTGCGTTGTGAATCATGGCCATCACATTCAGTGTATCGAATGGCTCTTAACCCAGAGTAAAAGATCTCTCTTCTATCCCACCCTGTGGGTGCTGGCAGGATTTGAAGCACATCCCATATAGATCGCCTGACCAAATCAGGCTCTCAAGGGAATGTCCTCCTCCTGCATGTTTGACTTGGTGTGGGGGACAGCACTTTCCAGAGGGCCCTCAGTGGCCTATTATGGAGTTGGGATGCCCTATACTAGATAAGACCACAAATCAGACATTACCAAATTGCTGTCAGTACTCTCAGATACAATCAGTAGTGAAAGGATACTGCTATTTACTGACTAAATACCTTTCTTATTTCTTAGCATACTATGTTGCTGTCTTTCACTGAAGCCCTTCCTGAAATGCAACTCCTTTCATCCTGCCACATCATCAGACACAAACCTTCAGCTGTAAACATACAGCGTTTTTACTGTGCTGTCATTGCTACTGCTGTGCTGAAGGTAGTTATTCTGTACCACCAGCACTGTTAACTAATCTGTACTACACAAGCATTCAAAGCTTTCTGGTTGCTATCCTGAGCCAAGACACAGGCACATACTTAACACCTCAAGTAAACGGCAAGCCCCAAGAAATCAATGGGCCAAGACTTCTGCAGCTGCTGGTACCTGACACTTAACACAGAAAGCAATACTAAAACTCTTTCCCGGCTCACAGTATTCAGCCATGTGAAAAGGCCATTCTTTTAGCATTAGCAAAAAGTTTGGGAACTCAGCAGGGGAATAGTGCTGCAATTTCCCAGGATACCTATTTCTTTTTCTGTTGCCTGCCAAAGGAAGCAATGTTAGATATTTCCTACCATGTGTTCCATTCCCGTGGGGAGCTCATAGCCTCCTTCTGTTTTCCATAGTTGGACCTGTTGTTGCTTATTAGTTGCCACGTTATCACCTGAAGCAAAGATGATTGTGCTGGATGCTGTAAGCAAAAATAAAAAGGCAAAAAATACCTACTCCTTTGTGAGCACGAAGGGAGGCAAATAATACAAAGAGGTATAAGGATGATAAGCTGAGTTATGGGGGATGATGTGGAAAGAAAAAAACCTTTGTAGATTTTCATTACCAAACTCATTTGAGATAAACTGTAGAAACAATAATTTCTTGGAGGGGAAATGAACTCTGCGCAGTTAAGTGTAAGCTACCAAAGGCAAAAGATAAAAATGACCTTTGCTTTTAATGTATTTGTCTTTCATATCAATTCCTAGACTGTGAGCCCAGCCTATTAGCACTGCTGGTCTAACACTAACACTAAAAGTCAATGTGATTTAACCATAGTTGCTGGCACTGCAAACTACCTGCCTATCACTCAATTAGAAGAGAGGCATTAGCTCAGGTGTTGCCTAGAATCTAGCTGCTCCCTCACCTTTGTAATGTACCCACCATTCAGCTTTAATTCAATGTTCTGTAATCACTTGGGTTTAAATCAATCTAGGGTTGTCAAAAGCATATGGGATCAAATGAAAATGTGAAATTTAAAATACAAATAACCATTGATGGTAAATTTTAACTGCTAGCGTTGTATCATTATAGCAAAGTTGATGCCATTTACAGCAACATTAAAGCAAGTATTATTAAGAGAAAATGAAGCATTTCTCAATGAATATTTTACTGTCATTGAAGGTCTCAGAATTAACACACTTGCAGTATTTTGACTAAAACTAAGCTCATTCAAGGGCTCTTTCTAGCACATTAGCATCTCATCAGACTTTGAGGATGTTTCAGATATTCCGTCCTTAACTAGTAAAGGAAGAAATCGAATTCCAGTCAAAATGGTACAAAACTGTGGAAATGTACTATTTGCTGTTGCATGTACACTTTGAGATAAAAGTACTCAGAGTAGAAATATCAGCCTTTTTGCCAGAAAGTATAAAACTTAATTTCCATGGTCCCAAAAGGAAATATGAACCAAATTCTTATATCCCAGCCATTGCTGAAGAATTTTTGATTATATTAATTACCCATTACTTTTTATAGGGCTATTTCTTCAGTCAGAATGCACCCACTGAGATTAGAGTTCTGTCTCCAGCATCATAAAGCTAAAACAAGCTGCTAGTGAATATTGTAGATGGGTTTATGTTTATTATGTGAGCATTTTTTGAATATTCAATTGCAGGAGGAAACTTCTGAAAAGCAATCTGAGTTGTTTGCAGAGTCCTTAAAAATGTATTCCTCTGTCTTCTCCTCCAAACATCTATAGCGTTTTATACATACAGATATTTCAGTACAGAAAAACTATGTTACACCCAGACTACCTCCTTGCTAGATCGTGCAAATGGAAATGAGATAATGTCAGAGAGAAGGTCAGGAGCGTGTTAAGAGGCTTGGGCACACCTCTGGGCAGCCTGATCCAGAGCCGAGCACAAGGCTATGGTGGTGTTGCATCATATGAAAGGTCCACCTCACCAACTATCTTATCTTCAAAGTCATCCAGAAAGTATAACAAAGGAGAAATGCAGTGATAAAGAGATTGCATATGCTTTATGACTGTGATTCGGCAGGAGTATCTATCTGGGCAGAAATAGACAGTCCCAGTGTACAATCCAAAGAGCCAAAGCCAAAATATTTCTGGGGCAGAAAATGCGTAACAGCAATAGCACAGGTGCAGGCTATAGTTGTACATTTGTCTAATTCAGAGAGCACAGCAAGAGAAAGAAAACTTGGTCTTTCACCTATACCTGGCGTTAAGCAAGATATACACCTCTAACCATTGTATACATTCATTAGAATACAAAGCCCTCCTTCTACTATGCTGAAATGTGTTAAGAGGAACTATGGGTTTCTTTCCCAAATGGTTTGCACTCATATATTTACAGGGCCTAAGCAGCTTGTGCCAAGTAGACAGGGCTGGCATCCTCATTTATTGAAGCCCACATGTGATGAGACACAGAGAGGCTATAAGAGTGCCCTTCTAGCAGGCTTACAGACAGAGTGAGATAAAATCAAAATGCATGAAGACTCAGGTAATAGGAATGAATGCTTTAAGGCATAAAGGCTGCAGTATAAATACAATTGGGTTGAAATGCACATTGAGCAGGCTTTACCTTGTCACCATGAGTGCCATCCCCATCACATGAAAAAAGACTGGCCCTGTGGCTTCTTGCTCAATTATGAAGTTAATCAATGAACTAATTGAGCTTGGTCAGTTTGGTCTTTTGAGCCTTTTTTATGGATTAACTTTGATTAGAGCTAACAGAGGACATGAGGAAGGCTGTAAAGGGGAGGGAGTTAAGCCTAGTAGTGAGATGAATGATAGCTGTACAGCATATTTGTGAAGACATGATTGGGCTGTAGAAAGGAATATGACAGAGACGTGTACCTTTTGAAGCCCTATAACCCACATGGCATTAGAAGTCTTTCTCGTGGTGTTTTACCATCCCTACTGTTTGTTTCTCTAACTGTGCTTCTGGCTTTTCTAGCCTGTTTGCAACAAAACAAGGTCCCACAGGAACGAGACACTGTATCTGTCTGTTACTGAAACTAAAGACTATTCCTCTTTTCTTAGAGCAAAAGGATCTGAAGGAGAAAACACAGGCATCCATGTATATTAAAAAAAATCTACATATTTTATAGCATTTACATGAAAAAATATGACAGAAAGGGCCCAGCTTCTGTGCAGAAGCAGGATGATTTATTAAAGATGCTGTTAAAAGTGAATTTGCATTATTGGATGTGGGTTTCAAAATTAAGGCATATGACTAAGTTATGTGGAAAAGCAGCAATGAGTTATAGTTCCTAGCACTTTTGTGCTACTTTTTCTCTGAGACTAATATGGAGGAAAAAAATAAGGTTCTATACATCAGAGCAATTAGAGTATTTTTTTTTTTTAATTGTTTTGGAAAGCACACATTCTGAAAATGTTTTAGTCCATACTGGATAATGATGAGCAAGCTAAACGACTTCATGCTTCTTAAAATGTAAATATTAGGTGTTCTTTTTCTAATGAACATCTTATGCTACAGTTGCCTTCCTTTTGGCTGTCTAAATAATATTATCTTGATGAAAAGTGAAAATGCTTATGCAAAATACCATCGCTTAGTTACAGAGGAAGAAACTCTTTAATGCAGAGAAGCCAGGTTTCAAAGGGAAAAAATCTTGAAACTGAAGGTGTACCCTGCCTGTACGACTTTTGCTTATCTCTGCTGTGGTATGGAATGAAAGCTACAGACTGGGAAATACACGGCTAGTGTGAAGTTCAGTCAGGTATTTGGGGACAAACATTCACTTCTGGAAGCTGATGAAAAATAGGCCACTTTGGTGACCTTGATTCCCTCCTCCCAGGACAGAAGAGTATAATTTCCCAGATAAGATAACCTGAGGAGACCTCGACTGAAGTTCAGGGGACAGCTCTTGTCAGCTCTGTGCAAAAATATTAACCCGACAGGGCATGAGGGCATCAAAGAAACGAAGGATTTGTCCCCTGAGACTGAACCAAGAGAGTTTGTCTTACTTAATTTAGCGAGGCAGAGGCCAAGAGAGATCTGATTGAGCTCTATAAATACATGGGAGTAAGCATCAGGGAGCCAGAAGAGCAATTTAAGCTGAAGAACAATGTTGGCATGAGAACAAATGAGCATTAATTGGCACGAATAAATTTTGGCTGAAAAGCTATTTGAGGAGTGATTTCCTAGAACAGCTTTCCAGTGGGGATAGAAAAAGCAAAAATAAAAAAACCCCAAAAAACCAAAAAAAAACCAAACAACAAAAAGCAAACATCAAGTTGATTTAAGGTAATGGCTGATGCATGCCTGACTGGGTTGTGACAGCATGGCTATCTGTGACAGCAGCATCCAGAATTTAAGTAAGCCTTTCCTGCCCTACTTTCCATGTTCATTTTCTTGGTGGATTGCCATTTACAGAAACTACTCTGCTTGGCAGTCTGGGTGTTATTGATGCTTTCAAAAAAATGTAAAGGCATCCTGTGAGAGCAGATACTTGCCTTGGTGATACAAAGCTTCTGGATTTTGGACCAAATCACATACTCCTGCACAGTATGAGAGCACACCTTCCACAGTGTATGTGATTTACTTCTTAGAACCATAGAATCATAGAATAGTTGGGGTTGGAAAGGACCTTAAGATCATCTAGTTCCAACCCCCGTGCCATGGGCAGGGATACCTCACACTAAACCATGTCACCCAAGGCTCTGTCTAACCTGGACTTGAATGTCTGCACAGTACAAACCAGTGGTCCTGAGATGCTAATGTCATAAAAAGAAATATGCAGCTGAAGGGACAGCCCTTTATTCTTTAATTAACTCATACCATTCTTCAGCCATATTGTACATCAAGCCTGTCCATAAAAATGAAAATTTTATAGTGTGTAAAAAGAGAATAAAAAGATTCACAGAGACTGAAGATTCATTTATGGCAAACGTATATGCCTTTCTGAGTGTACAACACATTCCAAATACATACCTTACTGTGACCCATAAAATTACTTCAGTAACTTACTTACTGCAACTTTGGGAGGCATTGCCACAAATTAATGGCTTTGTAATATGCAAAGGTACATTAGGTCATCATACAGTTCTTGAAGGGATTTTTTTTGGTCAGATGTGTAGTGTTGATGGATAGTGAATGGCCACTGCAATCGCTTAATGTCCATTATTGTCTACATATTGTTAGGACATAAAATGAGTGGATGAGCACCAGAATAATCTGTGCAACTTAGTGAAAACCTAAATAGAATATTTCTCTCCTAAACTTTTCACCCTGAAAACCTGAAAGACAAAATTCAAATGTAAGGTAATTGTGACCAGTTAAAAAAAAATAAAAAAAAAAATTTAAATTTAAATTTAAATTAAGATGGGAATAAAAATTTAAACGTTGTAATCCCTAAAGACCACCAGCAATCCAAGTCTAATATCCTCATATTGTGCTGGATAATGAAATATTAAGCTAGAGATAATAAGATTTCTTTCCACTGGATAGTTTTCAGCATAGTTAAACCTATGAATGAACAGCTGAAAAGTTTTATATAAGCAAAAGGTTATATGTCAAGGATCCTGAGGGGTGGAAAAGCAAAAAAAATCACAGCCCATTTACTACCAAGTAGACAGACCTCACATCATTCATTCTCTTTGAAAACTGCACCATAATAAAATGCCTTTTAAGAAAGACGGCCTCACCACTGTGCACTGATGGGGATTGGGGAGAATGCAGTGGACGCTTTCTGCCTAGCTTCCTTAAGGAAACAAAGGCCAGGTAATCATGCCGTATGTATGCATACATCTACACCTTCATTCTTTCCAGCAAATTCAATTCCACTAAATTTGACAAGAAGGCAGAGATCTTAAAGACAGAAAATTCCTAAAAACTGTCAGAGACTAGGAAAGCTAATAAAGAGAGATATATTAGCAGCCTGTGACTGAAGGAACAGATGGGGATGAGTCACCTGCGTCAGCCTCCAAGAAGTCGATACCGTCATAAAAAGTCATAAGAAACCAAGCTAAGCTTCATCCCACCATTGATGGAGCTGTTGCCTCTCTAACATGCCAGTGAGGAGCAATACCACCTGCAAAATAACTACTGCCCTGACTATGGTCATGCACCTGAGGGGTTTTATATTTAGAGCTACAATGAGGGGAAGAGTCCCCCGTGTCCACTATGGAACAGAAAGAAAAAATTAGCTTGACACTGTAAAAAGAAGTGCAGAAAAGAAATAATTCAGGTAGGACTTTACAAAACCTTATGAAATTGAGACAAGCACAGCTCAGTGAAACAGAGCTCCCTTGAAATTCACGTGGAGATCCAAGACAATAATCTCCATAAAATCTGTAAAATATAGCATGGGAATTAAATACACAGCCCTTGTGGATCAATTGAAACATCCGGGAAGTGAGTTCCTACTTCTGCACTTGACAGGAAGAGGCCTTTGCAGAAGAGCATCATGAAGGACATAAGCAGAGTACCCATTCCTCTGGGACTCTCTCTCACTTTCTTGCAGGGTAGAGACTTGCATCCAACAGGTTTTATATGGACCACTACATGTAATAGCTATTGATGGGCCTCTCTCCTGTCAATGTCTTTAATGCCTTTTTTCCCCGATCCTTCTTTCAGACAGACATTTGCTCAACTTACAGAACTGGTATAGGTGTTTTGCCAGTTTTCAAAAATGACTTTGAAACAACAGATCATCAATGCTATAACATCATGCTCTACAACAGCAATCTGCTGTACAATGAATGAAAGTGAACTGTCTTTCCTGCTATTTTTCAAAGTGCATCAAATTCCTAACGCAATAAGATGTGCAGTATTTTCTTATGGAATACTTTTTGAATGGATGTTCTCTTTTACATGTTTAAGAATGCCTGTGCTCCCTTTAACTAATACAGATATTCACAGCACATCTCTGCTTCATTTCAAATTACAAAATCCCATCAATTAATCTCTTTCCTTCATGTGCATTTTCGCATGGTCCCTTTTGCAGAAAAATTGTGGAGAGGCAGACTTGGTCATATAACCAACACCAAAGTCAGGGACAATAGAAGCTAGGTAGATTTTTTATTTTCTAAAAAGAGACGAAGGTCATATAAACTGGATGGGGAGGCATCACTGAAGTGCAGTTGGGGAGTTAACCCATGGAACCACACTAAAATACGAGATCAGACATGGAACATGGCAGCGCAGAAAGCAACATTATGATTAGAGCATTGGATGCCAAAATAAAGAACATCATGTTACAGACAAATAATCTGCTAACATAAATTTCTGTGTGGATTTATTTACTTTTTTTTCTTTTTTTACTTTTTCTATACTTTTTGTTAGGCAGAAACTCGCAGAAGTGCTGTCCCTTGGCACATTAGCAAAACTGCTGGAGAAAATGTGCACGGAAAAGAATGTGAATTTACACTTGTAGCTGAACTACATTTCCAGCAAAGGCAAAGCCAGGTTCTCTTGGGAGCATGTTTGGTCTTTGCAAAACAGTGAATATGTTAGGATTTTTCTTCTCTTTCTAAGATAAGCCACAGTAATGCACAAAGAAGGTGGCAGATGGTTGCTTCCTAATCTGCACATGAAAAATCATCCAATTACAGAATTTGTTGCTTAATGTCTCAAAGTCCATATTAATTATATACACTAACAGAGGGCCGGTACTGAAAATGACTGGATCTTGTTGTGAGGCTGAACAGTCTTCAGTGTGGAGTTTAATTGTTGTTCCTCATAAAGCCAGTGAAAAGTTCAGACAAAGAAATTTTGCCAGATGGCAGTAGATAACACAATATGTTGTGCTGCTTTTTCTACTGCAAACTGCCAGGGGAAAAGCAGGCCTCAAAATCACCTATAAGTTTGAGGATTTGGGATTTTTTGTTTTAAGCATGGGATAGAATTCATGCTTACCTTTGAGGTGACAAGGCCTCCTAAGTACCTTGTGAGACTTCAAAATAAGCTATAGGCAGTATTTAAATGCCTTACAGGCCCTGTCCTGATCTTCTGCCAGGGTTAAATACTCACTAGCTTACTATCAGTCACTGAACTGCAAGAAATTAGATTTTCAATACACACATTAAGGCACCAGATTAATTACACACCCCCGCTCTTGTAAAGCTGCAAACATGCAATAGAGAAATCAACTATTCTCCAATGCTGAAAGGAAGAAAAATACCATGGCAACATTTCTGTGCTATTTAATCACATTTGCTGAAATTTTATTAGGTGCTTTTGAAGTAAAATGGCAGGAAATAATCTATAAAAAATTATGTGCTTTTAAATGCAAAGGCCTTGAATTTGAGTAGAAAAAGGAAACCAAATCTCTAATTTAGTGGAACCAGTATGATTAAAAATAATTACATTTGTAAAGTGAACATTTGGAGGAAAAAAAAAAATATTAATGTGCTAAGTAATAACTTCCATCTAATTTGAATAATAAGCATTTTCATTTAAAGCCATGTTCCCATTCAAAATATGAGGAGATTAAGAAGAAATAACTCCGAGTCATTAGCATCATCTACCCGTATTTACACCAGCATCCTGATTCTGAGTGTGACATGGCTTTATGGCTCTGTTTGCCACTCAGTCCTCACACAAAAACAAGTTCTAATTTCTTTTTTTTATTTTATGAACTCAAATATATGCCATGAAACATTAACTGTGGCAAATCAAAAGAAATACTAGACTTTTAAATACTGATTGCTCACCATGTCAGCAAAAGCACAGAATTTAGCAATCTAGATGGAGATAAATTAATATGCATTAAAGCTCTATTAACTTTCCCTGATAACAACCTTGGAAAATATTATTTTGCCTTTTAGTGTGCAGTTATAACTTTAGATCATCAGTTTATTTTTTGCTCTAGCCCAGACTGCCTCCTCTTTCTTTCTACAAATGTCATTGTGTAATAACCATTGCTGGATCATTATTTTCATTGCAGAGTGCATGATACTGGATCATGAACCAATCACTATAGTTCCTTGAGTTAGCCTCTTAACAGGTTTCAAAGTGAGAACTTATTGTAGGTAAAGAAACAGAGATGTTGCTTATGCCTCAAAAAAACCTGTGGCATGAGACCTGCTGTCTCAGAGCCCACACTGCTCCCACTGCATTTCATGAGCCATCTCTTCCTCTCCACAACTCCAACCCTTAGGTACTACAGGGAGATCGGTATGGCCTGGCCAGTGGCTGGGCTAGCAAAAAAAGGCTGGCTGAAGGACAGAAGACACTGGCCAATGCCACCTCAGAAAATATCTTGCTACAATATGGGGAATGCATATGTGCCCCTGCTGGGTGGCTGATGCCATTTCCATCTCATGTTCTGCACCCATGTCCCACAGTCTCAGTGCTCTGTGTTTCACACCAAAGACAAGTTCTGATCCTGCCTCAAAGGTGTATAACAAACTTGCTTCTAGAGAAGGCATTTCATGGTCTTTAGTCCTCTTTCAAATCAGCAGCTTTTCCATGAGCTTTGTAAATGATCTGAAAACACTGTACACTACCAAGACATCTGCACTGAGATGGCATTTGAAGGTCCAGAAAGCCCTAAGGGCCCCATAGGTGGCTAGGTTAGACATCACCCAGCATAGACACTGCAGAGGGTCTCACAGCCTTCTTGTTTTACTACTGAATCCCAAGATGCTCTGAACATGGCACACCAGTGTCAGAAATACAGAATGGTACTTCACCCAGGAAAGCAGCCATTCAACTCACTGAAGTTTGCCCTCATGAAGTCTTAGTGCTTTATTAGTTCTCCTAAGCTTATTTAGGTGAATAATTAACAACATCCACTACAAACTCCAAATTCATCCCTATCTGGTGGGGAGGAAGGAGGATGATCCAGAGTATGGGCACAGGTCAACTCTAGCTCTAACTTTTACATTCCTTCTTATTCCATATAATTTACCTATTCCTATAACTGTCTCTCTGATCTAGTTCATTACATTTCAGGTCAAATTCAAGAGAAGTTCCACAAAAAAAAATAACCTTATTTATATTACATCTTTATTGCACTGGTTGGTTAGAATGACTTAATTCCCGTGCACTCCCTAAAGGTTTTCCAAGGAAAATATTTTCCATTTGCTGGCTAAATGAATGGAGACAAAAAAAACCCAACCAGTTCTCATTCAATCCAAATTACTGTAAGGCACCATAAATGAGAATTCTGTTCTCAGTTCTCATTTCTCAAGGATACTTCAACAGGAATTTAAAAGGTAATTCCCACAAACTTTCTCTAAGTGTGTCACATTCTGTTTTCTGAATGTTTAATAACACTTTCAAGCTTGCAGACTTATTAAACAAGACAAGGACATTGAATTTCTCCTGCATCTCTAGCCTTGTCTATGCCAGGAAAGTTTAAGTGGTTTTTATGTTGGCTGACTGAGCTGGTTATAACTGTCTGTGCTTCCAGCACTGAAAGACTGAATGTGTACAGCAGAATTGCAAAAATATAATCTTTATGTGTTAGATCTCCAAGGTCAAGGGTGCAAATCCCTTATTCTGAGTGGTGCATCAATGGAAAATTAATGTTAAGAGGAGCTTTAGTCACATTATTGTGCTCGGTACTGGGGCACAGGGCTAAGATGCTGTGGAAGGCAAAGCAGATGATCTAATGTGTCCTCCTGGCCTTAAAATCTATGAAAATGAATAAAGCCTGAACTTAAATTCTCATTTTGGTATAAAAGTGCCAGTTTGAATCAACTTGTGTGGAAATATTGCTAAGCTTCTCTGAAATAATAAGGCTCCAATTTCAGCTCTGCAATGTTTTAACCATAGCTTGCAAACATATGAAATTTCTCACACAGGCAAACCAGCTAAATCATTCCTTTAAGGAGCAGCCCTTTGTGGCTCAGGATCTCTTCAGCAGGGGTCTGCCCCAGCTGTGTCAGACCAAGTTTAACCAGCTGAGCATTTTGTCAGATGAGGTGGGGCACTCCTCACCACAGTCCTGTGAGTTGCTACAGCCTGCTGCCCCCTGGGGCTTTGCCACCATCCTCCTGCTTCCCGTGGGATGAAGACAACTGGCAAGCCTTGCTAAAAGGACATTATCTCTGGCAGAGATGCGAGAAGCAGTACCTCCAGCCATTGCGAGCCTGAGAGACCCTGCAGGGTAGTGAGGGCAGACTCACTTCTGATAGCCACTTCTGTGCCATTCCCTTGCTGTCAAGCCTCGCTCCTCTAACTAGAAGGCACTGCTTTTAACTCAGGTTGTTTCTATGACCCTTTTTGTAGTGTAACCCTGCAAGGAGCAATCCTGCCTCATTCTGAGGGGCAAAAATCTGCCGTGGTTGTAAGAGAGGAATTTCTTCCACCAGCTCTCCTGCCGCAGACACTATATCCTTCACATGCATCACTAGATAAACAAGGGTGCTTATTGGTGTAGAACCCACTCAAGCTTTTTCTCCTTTTATTCCCACTACCCTTTCACAAGAAGAGAGAGAAAATACCAGCCCCCGCCCAGATCTTAGCTTTTGCTGCTGTTTTGCAAGTCTATTTCCCTTTAAGAAAAAAAAAGTCAGTCAGGATAAAAAATTAGACTGTCATTTCTAAGGTAAGGCAATGAAGAATCTGTCATGGTCATTGTTGAACTAATAAGGGATAACGTCAACGACCTCATTGTGTCAAAAAACGTGTACAACAATGACCTCTTCCTTTATCAGGAGCTATGGGATACAACAGCACAGCCATAATTTCTATGTAGATAAGAAAGCATCCCCCTGATACTCCCCTGAACAGTGATGCATGCCTGTAGCTTTTTCTAATGTCTCCCATTTCTCATGTCTGGCATATTTTGATTCTGATATTAATATTTTATTTGAATATTCTTGTAATAATTTACAGATACACTTCACTAATAAGATTTAATTGTTGATGTTGGAATATTGTGTTAAATTGGGAAGTGTTGGCAGTCCTATTTACTTAGGAAAGGACAGATGGCTAGTGTGGCCGCACTGCAGTTTGGCTGGGAAACGTGCACAGGGTAACTGAACCACCCCATTGTACAAACTTCTCAGATAATTCGTAGTGGCTTAAAGCTTTATTATTGTAGTTCAGAGTCCATGACTTGCATTTCCAAAGCAATTAACAAATTTTAAGCCATTTTAATAAATTTGCAAGAACCACTGTAATTTTACAGACTACTCCACATAAAGCCAAGCCAAAGATCCATACCAAATAACCTCTGCATTGACCCCGTAATTCCTGACTGAGCACTAGCAGTTGCTTTAAAGAGATGTCACAGAAAGAGATGGATCATTCACCCCAACTTGGGGTTAGTTGTTCCTTCCCTGTTAAACATTTCCACTTTATTTATAAACTGACTTTGGCCAGCTTCATTTTCCAGCCAATTATTTTCATGATGCCCTCTCTAAAGATTTCTAGTACCAAAAATCCTTGCTGCACTTCCCTCTAACACTGAAGTCTTTTCTGCAGTTCCTATTTGTGAGAAGCTGTGGCAAAGATATCATGTGAAATCAACAAACCCCAAATTGCCTTTTTAAAGCTTCTTTAAAAATATTTAGTGGACAGGGAAAGAACTGGAAGGCTGAGAAGCCAGAGGCACGTGCAAAGAATCTCTTCACAATTTTTAAATTGAATTCCTTAATGTCATTCTCATTAAAAAGTTTTTCGTGCCAAATGCTGTTTGCTTATGCCTTCAAACTGCCTGCATTAATGATTAATAACTCTTCTGCAAGGTATTTACATGTTGCCTTGTCAATGCCACAGACAGCAATTTTATAAAGTGTGAGAAAAAGAAAAACTTGGGGAATGAATTTGCAAATGGGGCCTCTACTATCTGCAAACAACAGCATGATACTTAAGGACAAATACTTTAAGCACATGGTTCAGGAAAGCATCCCTGTGGGCCTGTTATAATGATTTTGCACAGGTAGGTTTTTGCAGAAGTCGTCAACTCATATTCTGCTCTCTTGTGATGCTCAGTTCCTTTCCTGAGACACCATTTTCTGAGATATTCAACACCATCTAGTCAGCGGGAACTATACTGTGCATTCCTGGATGCATAATCCTGTGTAGACTGTGATAAATCAGTAGTTCAAATCAAAATGGCATCACACAATCTCACTTGCCCTATACAACTCGATTGTTCCCATTGCTATTTTTCACTCTATTAATTCCCTTTTTTTCCCTCAGCAAAGCTAGACAGTTTCCTCTAGACCACAAGAACAGATAATGTAGACTAATCAGTCCACAAAGCTACATGGGGGACCCATTAGGTATGTGACCATTTTGTTGCTGAGTCTCTGTTTACTAATGCTTTTGGGCAACAATCAATAAATACACTTGCAATTGGTTCAATAGCAGAGAGATGTAAGAAGAATGAGACAAATGCTAGCATTCTGCAGAAATCTACAGACATGTTGACATCATGTATAACCATGTTCAAGCTTACTGTCAAGGACAGACTCGCTCTTCTTCCCAATGGTAACAGTTTTTTCAGCCTCAAATCCAAAGTTCTCTGACTTGTGAGAGCCAAAGTCACACTGAGCTGGATGTGACCTAACAAGGAACAGCTCGGTTCACTGCAGTTTGTACTACAACCCTGTTCAAACAAATAATGTGAACAGCAGTGTAGACAATGGGGCTTCGCAAGCTCATGCCGATTTGCACACCTGCAGCCCTTCAGACATCAAGAGATGTACCTCCTTCGTGCTCCTGCCAGCCCCTACCTCCCTTCTCTCTCTAGTACCTGCCATCCCAACTCCTAACATCACAAACAAATTTCCCTCTGTTTCTATTTCTAGGAGGCCTTATAAGACCACAAATGCTTACATAGCACGTCTACTGATCAGTTCAGGCCTTGACTGTCCAAAAAAATCCTGCTCACAGAGAATAAACTACCAGTCACTTGTGAAATGAACGATGCAGGTTCAATCTTTTACACTTGCACTCTGGCTGTACTTTATATTAAATGTCTACTCAAAAAGCTATACAAAACTGAACACTGCTTGGAAGACCACATACAAACTGGAAAAAACAAAGCCAGTAGGGATGCTGAAATCAATTTCTTTCACACCAATTATAAAGCTCTATGCCAATGTACAGTAATAACAACAGGTTGCAAATTACTCACATTTAAATGGTGAACAGGAACTGAGGATATATATTTTACAAGGCTAGATGTAAGAAACATCCAACAAAGATCAGTGAATATGGTGAATACACAGGCTGTGTGTGTTGCTGGCACTATTTGTTTCGAGTAGTACATTAGATAGGTAATATGTGTACTTATGGCAGTCACAGTGTCCCTGCTCGCCTGAAAATCTGTGAATTAATCAAATACCTGGACAGTGCTTTTTTTTTCATTGTTGTGCCATGGATGCAATTGCATGGTAGCTTCTGGAAATTTGCCTTGGCCAAGCGAAAACAGAAAGCACCAGGTTTGTAGAAATGCACATACAGACCTACCTGCCTGTGCACATGCTGACCCCACACAATGCAGATTCCCCAGTTTGAACAAAATGAGGCCGATCTGCAGCTAGCAGCAGCAACAGCTATATCCTACAGACAGATTTCCAAACTTCAGGGCTGTATCACACTAGCTGAACAGCAAACTTTTCAAGATGAAATAAACTGTCCCTGCAGGGTGCTGCGTGGTAGTATAAGCATACTCAAAGATTCAGCAAGCTTTGAAATAAGTTCTGTTCAGTATGTACATATTCAGGGTAGACACAGCCTCTCTCCATGGAAAAGTAAGAGATAGATGGAGAGCTGGATGGGCATATAGAAAGACACCTGGCTGGAAAGTGTGTGTGCATTTGTTCAATGTACATTTGCATATATGTTATTAATTTCACTCCTACCCTTTGAAATTGAGTACATTTGGAATACCAGATATGAACCATCACAAGCCATGTGGAGTAAATTCTGAGCAGATGAATTAAAAATGCTGTTAATTTTTCCATGGGTTCGAGCTAGATTTTACTTGCTATATAGATTCCCAAGGAGGCTCGTTTGAGAGAACTAATGAAACATTAATGCCTGCAAAGGATTTTTAAGAGTGGTAACTTTAGGAAATATTTGGCTTTGATGAAAGGTTTGACTGTCTGATAACCCCAGAGCCTGCAGTTATAGTACAATATTTATAAATGGAAAAGACATTTACAGCCTCATAAAAGCTTCTGTTTATTGTTATCAAATTGCAGCGTTGCACTGAAACATTAATATGTAGCTTAACCTATTTCTTGTAGCTTTGTTATGAGAACAGTTTAGGCAGCTGAGCAGGCATAATGGGCACAAAGCTAGCAAATGCCAAGTGAAAGGAATAATGCATGACAATGACAGAGGACAGTCCAAACACTGCTACAAAAGCTATAGCCTGCCTTTGGCTTTTGAGACATCCAAGTTACGCACAGGCAGGTTGCAACTTCAGTGCAATGCTTCCCTTGAACAAGAAATTTCTTTATGCTGACTGAATCCTCTGAGGCTCTAGCACACAGCGTGGATCACAACTCCCACAAAAACAGGTCTGATCAGAGTTCTGGGGATTAACTGGGCCAATACATTCCCTGGGCATCCTCTTGTTTAGCAGATGTTCATCCATTTCTCCCTTGGTCACAGCAGTGACTTGTTCAGATGCCCTGCTCTTCTTCTGTTTCACCTTCCAGTATGTACAACTACAGAGACTGAATAAACCTATAACAAACATAATCTTATCTGACTGGGTAGTCTCATATCTGGATCCTGGAATGGGTAGGGTTTGGTGTGGCAGCTGGGTGACAAACTGTCCTGAATGTCTTTGAAAATTTCCAGTGCTCAGGCAAGTTTTGGCTAGGAACCCAGTGCCTTGGAAATGCAGCAAACAACACAGCAGAACAATAGGAGGAGGATGGGGTTGTGAAAATTTTTGCTTCCCCTATTCCAATTGGTTAAGTAACACATTTGACATAGACCAGCAGCCTCTTATGCTCTGTACAGCTGCTGGTGAATCAGAAATAGTGTGATATTTTATTTTCCTCTCTGATGGATGTATACCCATCGCAGTCTCCGAACAAATGTATTTCAATTTAAAACTTTATGAGTTCATAAAAGGAATGCAGAACTGACATTGATGCCTTTATTGTCAAATCAGCTCAGCATATAACCTCTCTCTGTCAAGGAAAGTCTTGAGCAAATAGACCTTGCAATGTGATGTGAAGGTTAATGGGCACAATCCCTGTCTGGCTAAAACTGGCAGAAAAACACTACAGTGGTTGCTTCTTCCTTTGAGACCCCTAAGGTGTCTTGTAGAAGGCATACTTCTTTGCCGTGCTTATGGCCCAAGCTCCTACTATGATCTACATTGACCCTAAAACACTGCGACTATGCTGGTGGCAGGTTGTGCTGGACAGTTGGGTTACATATAGTTAGCATAGTGTCTCCTTGGAAATACCAGTACTATTCAGATGGAAAGGGCTGGAAATACAGATTACTAGAAGAATGCAATCTTAACCTCTTATTCAATTAGCTTTGAATGAAACTCTATAGATCCCTATAATTTCAAATGTTGAAACCTAAAACCAGAATTTTTAAATCCCATAACTATTTTGGAGAACCTCATTTTATTTGTTTGCTTGTTTGGTTTCTCGTACACACTGAGAATAAAAATCTGGCCTTCCGTATTTTAATCACCTTTTTTTGCTAGATCCTGTTAGCAAAACATCAGTGAGATACTATAAAGGTCCTCAAAGTCTTTTCAGCATGTACATCTCAAAGCCTTTAATACTGTTAGTGTGCATGCTGTGGAAGCATTCTGGATTCCAAGAAGCAGCAACTTTTACACACCAGAACTGCAATACTCTGCAGAAGTGCTCCTAGTGAGTATATATGTAAAGAGCTGAGCAAGGCACCATTACCTCCACTGCCACACACCACTGGGTCCCACCATGGATGTGGATAATCAAAATGAGTTCTCAGATTTGTAGGGCAGCAAGAAATAAGGCCAGAAGAAACTCCCAGTGATCGTCTATCCATCTTCCCATCCATCTTACAATCCTCCTTAGCTATGAAATGTTTGCCTCATGGTTGTCTTCATATTTAAGGCTTATCAACTTTTCTTCCCTTCCTTAGGAATCTACAGAATTCATATAAGCCATTTTTTTAAAAAAAGAAAAAGATTCTCTTGACAGTGGTAATTCAGACACATAAATCTTAACTGCTTTTTCAATTCATGCGCTGCATCCTTTTAGACTTGCTCCCTGCTGAAACCAGCATGATAGCTGCAAATTTAAAATTGGTTCTTAATTTGAAGACCTTTGAGTTTTGATGCACTAGACTTGCATTTTCAAACTTTGTGACATTTATACCGAGGCACCAGGGTTATTTGAATTTAATTTTCATTATCAGTAAAAAAACCTTCAGTATATTATATCATGATTAATCTGAATGCAAGCCCCTGAAACAAAAGAAGGAGAACTCTTCTAAATCCTAAGTTTTAGTACTAAGCGTTTTTTGTAATAGAAATATTCTGCCTTTTCCACAACTTACTTGACAATTTTAGGAAGATAAAGCTCTTAATGTCCTTGTCTATCTAACAACTTCTCTGATTGCCTCAAAACCCTAAAGGCAAGGTTAGGGTTAGTTTGTGTCCTAATGGTCAAAACGTTATAAAAGCAAAAGTTTTACGAATGTCACACTGTCACCCCATTTCAATGCTGATATGACACTTTGCTCAAAACTGTTTGCAGTGAAGACCAAACACATCAAACTTTACTTTCAGATGTAAGTACATTTTCCATGTAGCATACACCACACTAGAAATGCATGCATGGACTGCCCAGAGATGCTTTCTTCCAGTTCTATTGATTTGATACTAACTCACTTGTGTGTACCAGATCGCTGTCATGGGCACAGAAATATTTGCCATTTGTACTGACTGTAATTGCATTCTGCAGTTTCCCTCCCTTGACAGCTCTGGGGATGCCTTCCCTGCTGGAAAACACTTGTCTCCCCAGCACAGATACCCCGTCTTTACAGAACATAGAAAACATCCCTGCTCTGGCACCCCTGGCTGAGGAAACCACAGTCTTCGGTGCTTGCCTCCTCCTTGGAATGGGCCCTAAAGGCAGCACTAAGCCTGGCTGACAACAGCAGGAACACAAAGGTGTCATACCTGGCAGGTAGCTCCATCGCTGTGCTCATTCCAAAAGCAATTGCTACCATCAGCCTTGTACCACTGTCACGGTTTAGGTCCAGTCAGTCAGTAAATCAGAGCCACGCAGTCTCTCTCTCACTCCCCCCCTTCCCTCCCCCTGCTCCAGGAGGGATGGGGAGGAGAATCGAAAGAATGCAACACCCATGGGTTGAGACAAGAACAGTCCAGTAACTAAGGTATAACACAAACCACTGCTGCTACCACCAATGATAATAATGATAAGGGA
>WYDI02031293.1:24552-45500 GCA_009867235.2 Psittacus erithacus | reverse complement strand
AGCCGGGAGGAAGCAGAGGCAGGACACCTGACCCAAACTGACCAAAGAGGTATTCCATACCACAGCACGTCATGCCCGGGATGTAAACTGGGAGTTACCCGGAAGGGCGAGATCACTGCGGGGGTCGGGCTGGGTGTCTGTCAGAGGCGGGTGATGAGCAGTTGTATTCTCTTCCCTTGTTATTGCCCTTATAATTGTTATTATTGGTGGTAGCAGCAGTAGTTTGTGTTATACCTTAGTTGCTGGGCTGTGCTTGTCTCAGCCTGTGGGAGTTACATTCTTTTGATTCTCCTCTCCATCCCTCCTGGAGCTGAGGGAGGAAGGGAGAGAGTGAGTGAGAGACTGCATGGCTGATTTACGGCTTGGCTTAAACCATGACACTGAGCTGTGGTTTTCTCCCAACATTATTCAAAGCAAAACTGCAAGACGTTCCTGCTACTGTCTGCAAACCTACTTATGTTACATCCTTAAACATACTTCCCTTTATCCCAGAGGGCCTTCTCAAGTTTGCATAATGAAAATGGGAAAAACCTGAAATTCCATATTTCTTTAATATTGAGAACATGGGAAATAAATAACCTTGGGCTTTCCCTCCTCCAAGAAGAGTGGTGATGTAAGAGCAAGCTAAGTGCAGCTGACTTACCTGGGGTTCTTTAGTATGGTCCAAACCAATGAAAAAGCCTCTTGCATAAAATGAAAAGGTCAAGAGTATAAAGATGTGATCTCAGCGGGGAAGAGAGCCAAGAAAACAGTTCGCTATTTAAATAGCTGATTAAACAAAATATAATGAGGGCTAACTTGGCCCCTTTCCCAGGGTTCATAAACCCACACAAAGAACCTCCTCTGGGGGCAGTACAGCATGACGCGTGCTTTACTTAAATCAGGCCATTTAAACAGCTGACCTTTTTCAGTGTCAGCTTCTGCTTGTCCACAGCTCTTTCTGAAGCTAACCTTTTCTTCTGCTGCCTGCCTGCTTGCATTGTATCTTCCCCACCTTTAGATTCATCAGGAGCCAAATTAAATAAACTAGAATTACAACAGAAGTTCCAGGAAACCCTTTGCTGCACTTTTATTTCCCCAGGTCCCATTTCCTGAGCAACAGCCTGCCTCACCTGGCCTTGAAAGGCTGGGGAGCCCAGCTCCCTAGGGTTTGCAAATCCCAAACTGTAGAAGATGAAGCTGTGCTACAAGGGAAGCATCACACAGAGCTAATCCAGACAGGTGATGTGCCCTGTTCTCATCAAGCTCTCAAGTACCCCAGAGCTTCATTTTGCACAACTTCAGCAGCCTGCTGTGCTCTCCAGTGGGCTGGTACCAGGGTCCCACTGCTCTGCTAAGCCTGAGGAACAGATTTCCAGCAGCAAATTAAATCACTTGGGCACAAGTCCACACCTGCTTCACAGCTTCCAGACAGGTGGCTTATATTTATATTAGCCCATTGCTCATGTAGAATTGGCTTTTCATGTCAATATTGACCATACAGACATGTGGTCCATATGGTATGGACCACAGAGAATACCTCATTTAAAAAGAAAGGTTCCCATCAGAGAAGAGTCTGCAGACTCAGAACCATGAATACCAAGAGGAAGAGTGGGCAAAGAGTGGGATGGAATAGCTATAACTGCATGTCTTTGTCTAAAAAACCCCAGTAAGGTCTTTGCATTGCCTACAGGAGGCTGTGGATCAGAATTTGGCTTGGGAAGAAGGGGGAGAATTGCAGCTATCAAAAGCTTTCATTAAAGTGAAACAATGACTTGAGCACAAGAGCTGGAGTTAATAAAAGGACACATTATGATGCACTGCTCAGGGAGACATGAACATTTATCCTGCACAATGTGGTGTGCAGGAGGTACTTCACTTCCAAGTTGTCTGGATACTTCTGCTTTATTCTGATTCCTGATTAGCCTGAATTGATCATGCACATGTTCTGCACAACATGGCTGGTTTTGCACTCTTCAGAGGAATACCAGGGTCAAACACTTTCAGAGGAACAGAGTGAGCACAATCCTAAACAAACAGGCCAACTCCAACAGTGCTGAACAAGGCCGATGGAGAGGAGTTTGTGGCTTCTGTATCAGAGCCCCTGGGAAATGTCTCAGGAGTCTTTATTATCCCCATTACACTGGCAGCACAGATGGATCTGTGAGATGGAAGGCCATGAACAAAATGCACATAAATATCGTGGAGCTGCCCAAGGTCAAGGAATAACTCACATCAGCCTCACCAGGCCTGCTGGATTTGCCTTGTTGTTTCTCCATCCCTCCTGTATGAAATCCCATTAAACTGTATCTGTTGCATGGCAGAACCAGAATGCCCACATGAAAACTGACCCTCCTGGCTGGTAGTTTTGCATTCACATAGTCTTCCTTCCAGAGAATCACACCTCCAACCTGGAAAGACCACAAGAAAGCTACTGGGAGATTTCAGCTCATTAGTTCAAAGGCAATGAATAAGATAGATGGAAACTCCATTTCCAAGGCTAGCTGGGGAAACCTCGGGGTGCCTTAGGACCTGTGAGCAGGCAACATCATTTACCAAAATCATCTGCAATTAGAAGGTGGACTTCACCCTTCAATGGAGAATAGCATGGAGAATAGCATGACTGCCTCCCAGCTACAACCTTTTAGCTGCCTGTCCTGCTTTGCACCTTACAAAGCTCTTTTCTACTAACCACCCAGCAAAGCCTGCCCTTGCATACTGCATAGTCCTAAGTGTTCATGAGTCTCAGCCACAGTCCTCAGGCTGCTGGATGGAGACTATATGATTCAGAAGGAAACCACTCAGAAAAATAGGTGGACTTACCCCTGTCTGAGGGCACAGAAGGCACATCCTTGTGTCACAGTGGCTCAGCACACCATGCTGTGATACAAATCTGCTTGCTCACCACCATCCAAGATCAGAGACTCTGGATATAAGCACCTGGCAGAAAGGGAATGAAGTAGTGCAGCAAAATGAATTCATCAACTATTTAGAAGGTTTGAACTCTTAAGGGATAAAAACATATGTACTTTCATTGACATCAATGAATTATCCAGAGTTGATAACCTAGAGACTCAAATGTTCTTAAGAACGCTTACCTCCTCCAGGGTTGCAGGAGACTGATTTCACTGTGGGACAGGGGCTATCCTGAACTTGAACACACCCAAGTAGTCTATTGGGGACCATCCCAATTTTCCTGAATTTCCATGGACGTCTTCTCCAATAAGTTTAATTTGTCTTGGTACCTTGTGGCACTGGAAAGAAGGAAGTTGGTATCAGAGTCATGAAAGAAACAAACGCTATTACCCACCTCCAGTTCAAGCCCCATCTCCGCCAGGCTCCTGGTTCCACTGCAGGGCAGTTATAGCTTCACAAGCTGCCCACCTTGGAGAGGACTGGCAGGTTACAACCAGCCAGACATCAGCCTGAGCCAGTTTTCAATGTCTGATATAGAGAAAAAAAGGACACATTGCTTCCCACTTTGACATGGAGGTAGCCCCATCTCCACTTCTCTCCCTACCCCAAGACCAGACCACATCTCCAAACTCAGGCAATGACAGACTCCAAAATGTAGATTCGGCACATTGTGCAAAATATCTTGACTTACACATCAGCATAATGGCATTCCTCCTCTCAGGAAAAGATTCTGATAGCCCAGAACAAGCTATTCACAAAGGTGAAGAGACCTTTCTCTTAGGCCTTTAACAACATTCTCTTGGCCATCAGAAGAGATCAGCAGGAGGAACAGGCTTGTGCCTAGACTTGCAGAGTCTGCTTTTTCCTAGTGTGGTTTGCTTTAAACCTCCCTTATATAACACTTATTTAGCACAGCCACACAGGCTAATTCATGTATATGTATTTAGGAGAAAAACATTTGAATTAATGTTCCCAGCTTGTTTACTTTGAAGGTCTGAATGCCCCCTCAGGAAGACATGCTGATCTTAAAGGAGGCCGTTCTCTGATGAACACTGGTTCCTGCAATATTTATGGCATCTGAAGCCTTTTCTCTACTCTTGATCTTTTGAAAAAGAGATCCCAAAGGAAGGTGACAAAGCTCAGACAGTGGAGGAGGGAGAAGAAATACAAGAGGGGTCCCTTTGCTCCGAGCGCAACGTCAAAATTTAAACAGGAAGGTGATCAAGGACTGCAGTCATTTCTAAATTAAGCATTTAAAATGTCTGATAATGAAGAGGAGAGGAAAAAGCCCATTGAGCCAAATATCTGCAGCTTTTCTTAGTTTTGCTGCTCAATTCTGCTAATTTAAGCCGTATCAACTGTGATTTTGAGGCCAGCCAAAAGAACTGATGCCAGTGGTAACATCAGAAAGCAAACCTTTCATGGTCTAGCACTTGCCATCTTTCTAATTCCTCCACATGGCCATATTTATTATTAAAAATAAAATATTAGATACTTTTCTGGCTTCTTCAAAACTGAGTTTGCACTCCATATGGGCTGAAAGAATGAGGACAGCACACTTGCTATACATGTGATGTTCTCCCTCCTCCTCTACCCTGAAGAGGAATCACCATTCTTTGGTTGGGTTTTGCTTTTATGGTGTAGTAAAGAAAAGAAAAGGCAGAACATGAGCAGAAGGATCTTAGGGCTAGATGCAGTGCTCCAAAATCTGAGTTGAAATATATCACTGACCCACTATTTGGTCTGTACTCATTTATTTCCTTTAGCATTCTGCTTCCTCACCATAAACTGAAGTCATTTCTTCTCCCCTGGCTTTAAATCACTCAGCCCACGTGGACAAGGAGCAAAAGCCAAGTCAGAGAGCAAACAGTTTTGCTGCTGAAGCGGTTCCCACTATGTGGAAGACCTTCCTCCACACTTTTAACTTGCTTTATCATGTGCCATATACAATCATTGGGCTAACCCACCTCATATGTGTGAGAAAGGATGGGTGGGCAAGTTATGCTGCACTGTTACCAGCTGTTCCCTTCACATTCTGTTCCCACATGGGAAGTGGGAGTACAAGCAATGAGTAGAAAAACATCTGCTTCTCCCATTTCTGAAGGACGTGCTATGATATTCTGCAAAGCAGGTAATAAGCAGAATCATTTGACTCTGTTGAATGGATGAGGTCTGTGAAGCCATAAGCTTTGAGCTGTGCCCCCTTTCCCTTCCCTCCCTTTTACTGGGAATTCATTTTGTCAGGAAAATCCACGCTAACAGCAGAAACCACATGTGAGCCATGGCTGAGGAATGAGGAGGCCAGGGGCCAGGATTACAGTGTGAAAGATGCAGTTTTCAATGACAGGGCTTTCCTTCACCGGGCTGAAACAGAATTTGATGGGCGATTTGGCCAACATAAACTATTCATAGGTGGTGATGTGAGAGAAAAAGCAAAGATTCAGGAAAAATAACAATAAAAAGGGTTTAAAAAGTGTTAGCTTCAAAACAGTTCTGGAAAAGTTGGATTCCACAGAAGCGACCTGCATCAACTCTTCCTTGCAGGAAGAGAGGATGGAGAGGGGATGTCCAAAGAGGACAATAAGGGGATGACAGAGGTTTTGAAGATCAAGTTGATAAAGAAGTTGATGATGGCACATACACTCTTGTCTGTGCCTTTTCCACACACCACCACGGAGCTGTATCTGTCTGCTATATTAAGATGAGCTACCAGTAGGAAAACTTTTCCTGTAGATTTACCCAGTGGAACTAATTGCCTCAAGGTATTTTGGTACCCAAGAGCAAAAGCTTTTTACGAAGCTGTTACAAAACCCATTAGTCATTCCTCTGGGTGACTGGAACCTGTATGCAGTCATAGCCTGCGTGCAATATATATCCTCAGCTACAAACCTCCTGGTGAGTCTTATTAAGGAATCCCTCTAATTAGGCAACCAGAGCAGTCAGCTGTCTCAGGTGTCCTGTACTGACCTGAAGTTCTGCATTTCCACATTGTTCCCACTGAGAGGGGGCTGTAACATGTGCATCCAAGTCCTCTACCCGAAAGGTCCCTCTCAGCTGGACAGAACAGTCTAGATCTCTGTGGCTCCAGATCAAGGGCAAATAGGAAGGACCAGAAGCTGCAGGGACAAAGCCTGGTGCCTGTCACAAGTCAGCCTTGGCATCTCCCTGCATTCATTTTGTTCCACGTCAAGACGAGGGGGAGGATTGAGATGTGCTGTCAAGATTTCTACCTGAAAAAATTAAAATAACCAATTTCAGATTAGTTTTTGTTTAGTTATTTGTTGCAGCTTGTCACCAAAGGGCCTCTTTTGGCTGTATAAAGCACTTTCATGGCTTAGTCATGCGGCAGATAGAAGTCAGAGCACTTCTCTCATCAAAACGTTTGTTTTAAAGGGAGATCATAAAAGCTGAACCATGGCACAGGTGCAACAGGAGGGGTGGGAAAAGCAGTGTTTACCAACCACGTAGTTCAGCACTGGAGAGATAAACGGACATTTGAGCTCATTTCACTACATAATGTTATTAGCTATAGGAAATTAGACTGTCAAATACGGCTCTATAAAATGCAAAGGGAATGCAAGAGGGCAAGAAGAAGAACAAACACACAGGGGACAAATCACTGTCACTCACAAAGGAGTGCCTGGCAGACTAAGAATTAAGTTCACTCCTCAGGGCAAGCCATCCCCAGCTGTTATAAATACATTTTAATGCCCCTGTCAGCATGTGGGAAGAGCAAGCCAGCCTTCCCCATCGCAGCATGTCAGGTGTTTTCTGTCATTCAGAGAGCTTGAAAGAGCCACATTTAGACTGCAGCTTTGTCACTTCTCCCTCTAGCAGTGCTAAGGCAGCTCCTTCACCGGCTGGCATTGGAATCACTGGAGAAGGCAGTGAATCTGGAGCAAAGGCAGGCACAGGCTGCTGCCTGCTCCAGCTCTCATGAAGCACAGGTAACTGGGCAGCATGGTTGCTGCCTGCTGCTGCCACGCTCCGCCTTGTATCATTAATGCAAACAGGGAGTTTGTTGGACTCCTTCAATCCCCCTCTGGGTTGTATTGCAAAACAGGCATCTAATAGACTGCTTGGCTTTCCCTTGGGCACTGTCCTACCACGCTTGGGTGGCAGGGGACAGCAAACCCCTCTGCTGATGGCCAGCCTGCAGGAAACCTCCCTCAGGCTCACACCAGGAGCCATTCCCAGAGGGAACCAGGTCAAACCTTAATCCTTGAGCAAAAAGCCATGACGTCCCCAGTCCCCAGAGTACGGAGTTACCTCCCTTTCCCTATTAGTCCAAGTTCTACTGCCTTCTCTAAGCTGCAGCTCAGCTTTGGGGTTACTGTGAGCTAAACTGGAGCCAGTTCTCTTTGCTATTGCTTTCTTTTTTGTTTCTCAAGAGCCCTGCAGCACTTTCTTCAGAAACAAATGCCAGGAGAGGACCTTCCCCCTTGCTGTCACACAGCTCTGCAGTGCTCCAGCGGCCAGCCCAAAACAGCATCTCCAGCAAAATGAGAGCCAGTGTTCGGGGTACTGCCAGGCTCCAAAACAGAGATTGGCTCTGCTTGAGATGAGCAGCTGTCAGGTATGGTTCCATCAACTCAAGAGGGCAGAAATCACGTCCCACCTTCTAAAGGCTTTTGGGTTTCTTGCAATGTCTGCTGCCTTTCACTTCCCTCTGAAACATGAGTAAGACCATGACCTCTGAGCAGGCTGAAAATATGCAGTGTTTATCACATAGGAGACCAACCACAGGGACAAAATGGGATGTAGCTATGAATAAGTAACCCAAATGGAAGACTCTGGAAGAGAAGCTCATTTCAAATAGGGAGCATTCTCAGAAGACGAGGCAGCTGTCTGTCCAAGGAGCCGGGCTTACAGGGCAAGGCAAATTTCACTCTTCCCTTTGAGCTCAACTTAGTAACTTGTTTTCTTCCTGACATCAGGCCAGTGGATGACCCGGCCCACCCCTGCCTGTCCTCCCCAGTTACACCAGTACAACAGCTTGCAAGGTTTTGCTGTAGCCAGAACACTGAGACAAAACAAAAAGCCCCAAACCAACAAGTCTTTGAAGGTCAGTGAAACCCTTATCACTGCACAGTTACAACTGGAGAGCAGGGCCCCGCAATTACTTGGATGACAATAAGCAGGAGGTAGCAAACATCCATTTTGCTGCGAGAGAAAGGCAGCACTCAGCATGAGGCACAGATTCAAAGCCTATTCATTGCCAGACAGATGTTGCCAAGGTCCCACTAAAGGACAGTAAAAATGAGCTGGCTGCTCTCGCATTGCTACTTCTATTGCTTTGCTGACACGAATATCTGACCTTGGGTCAAAACTGGTACAAACTGGCATCACCTGCTTGAAGCCAAAAGCGACAGACTACTGCACCAGCCACTGACCTGATCCTGGCGATGCCAAGGGCCGAGGGACAGAGGCATACTTTTGAGGCTTTGTTCCTATGATTCGTTCCATTCTCCCTTGATTTTTAAATGGCTCTCGTTTGCCTGCAGTGGGCTCAGCAATAGCTCACGTACAGTAACATGCCAAGCTACCGCGAAATGTCTCAGGAAGAGATATTTCACTCAGCTCAGCAGCCCTTCAAGGGATGCGTCTGCTGTCAGGCACGTGTGCTCATCACCCACTGATGCACGGGCCTGTCTCAGAGCAGACTCTGGTTCAGTGCGTAACCCCCTGCGAGAGGGAGATTTTATCAGCATTACTGTGGTGGCAGCTCTTTAAAACCCAATGTGGCATCTTTCCAGCAGCACATGCATGCAATTTACAACCATACAGCCAGCAGCACCACACCACAGATTACTTAATCCATCATTTCCTGGGAGGGGAAGGCAGTTGCTAAGGCACAGGGAGGTTTCACTTGGGTGAGACCTGGTTATTATCTATAGAAGTAACTGCTTCAGAGAACACACTCTGCTATCTAAACTTCAGCTGGAAGCAAAATTGCATCCCCAAAGCCTGAGTCCCCATCCTGTCCCATTCTTAGCTCTACACAGCCAAAGATTTCAATCAGAAATGCCACACCAGTAATTCCACTTACAAACATTCATGAGACACAGAGATTAAGGTAGATTGAGATGAGCTCCTAGGCAGAAGATCTTCCCTGTGAGGGTGCTCCAAGTGCAGGCACAGGGTGCCCGGAGAAGCTGTGGCTGCCCCATCCCTGGCAGTGTTCAAGGCCAGGTTGGACGGGGCTTGGAGCAAGCTGCTCTAGTGGAAGGTGTCCCTGCCTGTGGCAGGGGTTGGGACTGGATGAGCTTTAAGGTCCCTTCCAATACACACCGGACTGGGGTTCTATGATTCTATAATAAGTAGTGAGGCTCAAAGTCAGCCTTATCCTCCCAAGCTCAGCACTGGGGCCAAACTACCATGCTACAAAAGTGAGACTTTCCTGTCCTCTACCATTTGCCATTTTACGGTCATAGAATCAGAGAATCGACTAAGTTGGAAAAGACCTTTAAGATCATTGTGTCCAGCCATTAACCCAGCTCTGCCAAGTCCACCTGTAAACCATGTCCCTGTGTACCACTTCTACGTCTTTTAAGTATCTGCAGTGATGGTGCCTCAGCTACTTCCCTGGGCAGCCTGTTCCAGTGCTTGACAGCCCTTTCAGTAGAGAAATTTATCCTAACATCCAAGGTAAAACAGTCACTGCTGATGATGGCATAACAGCCTAAAGCATTTCAAATTGCTTCTCATTTGCTATCATTACTAACCAGAAGAAAATGAGAGGAAGAAAAGTGTTTTCTAGGTATATACTTTCTCTCTGAGAGACCTGACCACAAGACTATATTAGGTCTTTCACAAGAACCCACTGATCTGATCAAAGATGGTTGATAACTAGATTAAAAAAGTGTGTGTCTGCTCTTTATTGGTGAGGGCTGGGGCTCTTACACTTGATTTCACTGAGCCCAGGTCTTCTGTCTAAGCTAGACTGGAGATGGTGCTACTTCCAGATCATCAGCTCATCACTATCTCCATGCAAAACTAACATGGGGTTATGCAAAGTTATTCTTTCCCAGCCTCTGCACCCTGCATTGATTTTATTATCCAACTTCCAATCCAAAGAACTCCAGTTCTCTCCAGGAGTTTCTGTGGGACCCTGCATGTGAAGGGTGCCAGGAGCAGAAACATGGCTCTCTGAATGGCCATCAGTACAGAATGCTGTGTATGTTCTTGTTCAGCACTTCAAAGAGCCTGCCCTTGCTCTCTGCCCAGGGTTCCACCAGACTCCTTCATCACATGCAAAGTGACACCATCTTCGCAACATCCAGTGCTCTGATTCTCTAATATATGACTTATCTCTTTCATACATAGCTGAAGAAAACTATCACTCACCTCTCCCAGGGCTTGGAACCATGAGGTGGAAGCTTGTGCTAACGTAGTCCCAGTCCCCAGCACTACAGAACTCCCAAACCAAAGAACCTGTGTGAACTCTGCAAAGCAATATGGGGGGTGGAATTAGAAATGCTTTATTGATGATGCATTCAGCAGATTGTGTGGGACAGATGTAGGGTTAATCAGGTTACATGTCCTTAGCAACGGGTCATCAATAGTGGTTCCACCTCCCCCCAAATCTCAGTATTATCATATTCTTCTTCACTGAAGTGATCTGGTACCAGCAAAATCACACTCATTTACATCAGATCCTCCCACCAAGGGGGAGAAGGTGATTTTTCTCTTGGACACAGGATCACTTGCTCTGCCACATTTCCTGCCTTAAAATCGTTCACCAGGAACTCCAGGTTTCAGTGTAGAAATAAATGCGGGAGGAAAGGGAGGGAAATCATGACTAGCCTGACTCTGTCCTGATCTTTCAGCTTATCAATGCTTAATGGCCATGTTCTGGGGTATTTTCTGGTATAAGACAGCTCCATCTCCTGGGATATAGCTCAGTCCCTGGGCCATTAACAGAGCCCTTGAAAGGACTCATTCTCTTTACTCTATTTTTTAACCAGTGTTGAAGAATCCCCTGTGAAAGTGTTCGGTGACTGTGTGAGAAGGAGGGCAGAGGGAAGGAGAACATTTGCTTTGCTTGTGTTCAGACTGCAGCCCTTTGGAGATAGATAACACAACACTGCCAACAGCCAGCCTGCAGGCTTGGGGCTTCCAAATGAACCCAGTGCTTCATTTCTTGTCCCTGGATTTCTTGAGGGCACTGTTACGCAGCCAAATCACTGTCCTTTCCCCAGAGCAGGTCAGCGTTCTCAGTGAGGAGCATTCTCTGCCCCCAAGGAAGTGCTCTCTTTGGTCTCAGACTGGGGCTCCTGGTGGGTTTTCCCATAGAGAATGAGAAAAAAGGGAGCCTGGCTTCCAAACTGGAAACTTTGGGGTTTTACCACTTATGCTGCAACACTGAAAGACACTTGGCTCCTGAATCTAGGGGCTAATGCACAAGTCACTCAATAAAACCACAGAGTTTGGTAAGAACAGTTGACTGAAATCACAATAATAATGATAATTCAAAGGTGTGGGGCATAGAACTGTGAAAAGCAAAATCATTTAAGAAAATACATTACAAGAGTTAATACCCCAAATTAATTACAAACTCCTAAAAATAAAGCAGAATATGGTCCAAAAATACTTGCTGTGAGTACTTGTAATGAAATAATGGCAAGATAAAACTGCAGCTATTTTTATTAGGAAATATGATTGAGTATGATTCTTACGAGGACAGTGTCTAGCAGCTGCAGCCAGGGAAGGACTCAGTTAAAGGAATACACATCACACCTCAGGGCTTATAAATTCCCAGTCCAGTCAGTACCTTTGAAGACACAGCCTGACTGGCTGTGCCAAGGAGAGCCTGTTGTTCAGTCCTGCAGAGGACCTGCTGACCAGGGCTGTCTACTCTCTGTCATGGAAACGTGACATTTTACATCACCTCTGAAGCAGAGCTTGTGGCTCCCAAAGCATCAACTGATGCTGCCTTTCAGCATTAACTGAGCTGGGCTGCAGTGTGTCAGGCCAGGGTGGCTGTTAATGGATGAGCAAAGGCAGAAATGCTGCAGGACATTAAAAGGCAAATCATACAGAAAATAAAGATGACTTTATAGCTTTACAGTAAAAATGGGCATAGAAAAGATGTTCAAAAGAGACTGCTGCTTCGTTCTGAACCGTGTGTGGAGATCAGCTGGAATTCATCAGACAGCTTTCGGATCAGAGATGCAGTAAATGCTGATGCAGTTGTTACAGCAGGTGTCTGTTTTCTAAGTGGAAAACACAAACTTATCTACAGTTTATCTTTTCCCTTGGGTTGTGCTTTTTTTTTGGTTTTGGGTTTTTTCTCTGTGCTTTGAACAATTAAATGATGCTATAGATAGTGCCTGATTGATACAGGTACCCCACGACTGGACTGGTGTTCTTCTGAGCTCTGCAAAAATAAGCCATTGCGTTATATGCTGCAGAGCACTCGTCAGCTCGTGCCAGCACACATCAGTGACATACCTGGGTCACAGAACTGCCCTTAAACAGTCTTAACTATCTGGGGAAGGAGGTAAGAGGAAAGTGTGCAAATATGTGAGAAAACAAATATATCACTTTCCCCATCAAGTAACTTATCATATCTCTAACAGCTAATGATCTGCTTGCTGCTTTCTATGCTGAAGTCACACCCTTTGTGGGATAGGAATTAACCTCTACCTGCTCACTAAGCGATGTTTTACAAATGTGAGCTCCTCTTTCTCATTTCAGAGCTGAAGCAGACAGAAAACGGACGCTCCAAGGTCATGTTTTCCCATAAATTCTTATCACTGTCACTGCTCTGCTCTTGGTAGCAAAGCACCAAGACGTATGCATGTCTGCTTCTGGTGCACGTCAGTAGCATGTATGTCTGTGCAGCACAGCAAGTGCAGGATGAGGAAAGGAAGGAGCATACCCAACCGCATAGCAAAGTGTAGAGCTATCTGGAAGGAAACATTAATTTTGGCCAAGAAGACTGTTTTGGCTAATAGAGATTCCATAATGACTTTTCATGTTCACACAGAAAGAGTCACCCTCTAATTTCAAGGGCCTGTCCAAGATGCGTCTTTGCAGTAAAGTGTGCAGGACTTACTCCATGTAGGAGCATCCCTTGCCAGGACTCAGACTGGGATTTCAGGGAACTGAGGTTTGCTGAGGCACCCAGACCTCACTCATGAAGTGTGGCACACTGGGACAGACCATAGGTATGTATTAGTTAACCCTAGTCTTCTCATAAAGCTCACTGCTCCAGAGAAAGGTGACACTTCCCCACACATTGGCCCTAGGATCTGTGCATAGCCACATTGGTTAGGGATAGTAGAAGAGGGGAGGGAATAAAGCCATCCTGAGTCTGCCTCCAATCATCTGAATGTCCTGAAGTGTGAGGTTTAATTACCCGTGTCATTAGCTTAGCTTGCTTCAAAAGTGGTGTTTGACAGACACAAAAAAGGACTATCATACAAACTCATTATCTCCTGGCTAGATGGAAAAAGAAGAGGTTTGATTTGAAATTAATCAACAAACCAGAAAGCAAACCACAATGCAACCACGACCTAGAAGCAAGCAGGTAAAACCTGTGCTGGAAAAGGTGGGTTTGGAATAAATGCTTAAACTAGTGTATTTAAACTAATCTGTTTGGAACAAATGTTTAAATTAATAGTGAATTTCCTTTACCCAGCTCTTGTACAAGGGAAATTGCAAGAGTTGCTCAAAACAGGGAGCCATGAATATTTGTAACAGAGGTAAGCACATCTCCAAGAAGAAACCAGGTGTGCTCATGCTGGGCAGTGTGTTTTGTGGTACCTTTAAATATGAAGAGAGCAGCTCCCTTATTCTCCTGACATGCACAGTCCATCAATGCCTGCACAGCCCCAGGGCCCTGTGGGCTTCTACCACAGCTCATTTCCCATGGCACCAGTTTGTGCTTCAAACACACCACCAAGAATGAAAAATGAAAGAATAAATGAGATTTGTCAGGGCTCCTCATGCCAGACAAAGAGAACAGGAAAGAAGGAAGGAAGGGAAATCAGTACTTACCTTCTCCATTGCCAGGGTGCTTGCTGGGGGAGAAAGGAGCCAAGATGTCTCTTTTAATTTCCTCATGAAGGAGGGAGTTAAGGCGCAGACTGAGAGCTGGTGCTGGTGCCAGATGCCATGTGGACAGGGGATCCCTGCTACTGCCTGGGTTGGATTCACTTCTGCACTGCCTTGCCAATGCCCTCGATGTTTCCTTCCTGCGGAGACAGAGCTGGATCACCTGAGATGGAGTCACATTAAGTTTCTGGTTGATTTCTGTGGCTTGCACAGTGTGAAACCGTTCCCCAGGTCTCAAACTTGTTGGGAGCCCGAAGGCAGCATGGACCTGGCAGCCTTGATAAGGAGCCCCGGGGAGTGGCAAGGACATGGAACACAAAGAGAAGAGGAGCAGATTCTCAGCAGGGCAAACCCACCTTTTTCCACCTTTCCCAAGGCTGTTTGTGTTAGCTGACCACCCATCTTGACCACCTACCACAGAACCACTTACAAATGCCTCAAAGCATCCCCTTTCCTCCTTAAAGCCGCTTCATTCCACTCCATAATGGCATGTATCCATTTCCATTCCTTTTCCCCTTCCAACCTCACCTCCTGAACTGTTTTTTAAAAGCATCCCACAGTCCCAGCCGCTATCCCCCTTCTCCTCTGCTCCAAAGAACAATTAAATCCCATTGCCCTTCAGCTGGCTCGCTCAGGCACAGCAATCACTGACAGCCTGTGAAACTGCAACGCCGTCAAACCTCCTGCTTCCCTTCTGCTTGGATTAGTGATGCAGTTTCACCCAACTTGTTCTGCAGCTAGGTTTTGGGTACATCTGAAATTCCCTTTGACTCCCCTGCCCTTTTGAAGGGTTTCCAGCAGGCCCTGAAGTCATGTTACCCTATAAGACTGTCTGTTTCCATCTGCCAATCACACAAACGCATCCCAAGGCTTTAGCAGCACATCACCATGTCTCAATCTTCCTAGTGAGAGTGAAGACTGCCTTGTAATAAAGACAGAACCCATCAGGACAACACGTGACAGAAAATAATGAAAACCAGATCTTGATCAGCCAGGAAATAATCCAAAGGAAAAGGAGAGCCAAGGGTTTGGAGAAGGGTCTACATCAGGCAAACCTCAGCTCATCTCTTCATGCTGTGGGCCCAAGGGTGGCTTTGGTCTGAGCCACAAGCAAAAGGAAGGCAAAAAACCACCTCACTTTAGAAGTATTTCAGAGGAAAGCAAAAAAGCAGTCTGGAGCATCAAGTCTGTCCCACCTTGTTTCAGGCAACTCCAGACATAATACAGGGTTCTCATAGAGCATCAGGCCATGGGCACGCTGGAGGGTCATATCTAGAAGAGACTTCATCCTTCCAAGGTCAGCCTTTCTAATAGGAAGTTGAAGTATATTCCCTCTGCACTGCTCTTTGGTCCCTAAACAGGGCTTAGTAAATAGCACAGTAAAGACAGACATCACTTCTCTAAAACCTGCAGCCCTTCAGATGTACCAAATCATGTATCAGACAGCAGTGACACCTGAAAATCACAAGTGACTTCTGAAAGCATTGGCTTCTATTTTTGGAAGGCAATTCCTTCCCTTGAAGATCTTGCTTAAAAAAGATATCATGTTTTCCTCCATTCTATTGATACTTGTGACAGAACGATGGCAAGGTCTGTCTTACCCTGGTTTGAGTGTGCTAATCCCCTTGGAGACAACGCGTTGCCATCCCTATGAAGCCAGGCACTTAATGAGATGACACTGAAAACTGTAATCAGGCATTAGGTGAAACACCCAACCTCTGGCTATCTGGGATTATTGGCTCCGAGGTACAAGTTGAATCATTTCTCTATCACATTTAGTCACAAATCCATACAAGCTTTTTATCCTTACTTCAAAAATACATAAGCAATATGCTTCAAAGAACTACACTTACTGTCACAGCTGAGACCAGAGGTCTGTATGGCTGAAGCTGTAGATACCAAGAGGGTGGATGGACTTGTGAATGCAGATACAGGCAACTTACTTGGCAGATCTGTGCTTGCTGGACTTTTCCTTCCTGGAATTCCTCCTTTGCAGTCAGTTCACATGGAGGTAGTGAGTTCACAGACAAATTCCTGCTACTGAATGAGTGCAACATCCCCGTATTTTTCATGCTGATGTTTTCCACACTGATGTTTTCTGTGGTGGAAGCAACTGTGACCACAGCTACAAGGGGAAGAGCCACTTTCTGCATGATCCCAAAGCGTCGTCGTTTCATGTAGGCAGAAAGAACTTAGTGCCTGTGAGCAGAAGAGCGGTTGGCACTGGTGGAAGCAGATGGGAACTGAATCTAACAAAAGGGCAAGTCCAGGTCAGTCACAGGTAGGATGTGTACTACAGCTCCTGCACCTTCCACACAGTTTCCCTTTCACAGGAGCAAGAACCACCACCAGGTATATAAGCACCTTTCAAGACATAAATAAGAACCTAAAGGAATCAGACCAATTTCCCCATTAAATGCATATTGCCACCATGAGGCTGAAATAAAGGCCTGGGTCTGAATGTATTGTCGATAGGAGGCCATTTCCAGAGACATCAATTATTACAATTGCAATAAATCATTTACAAGGTGCTGTAAATTCCAAACAGGGTTGGACAAACACAGTATTTTCATCATCATTCATTTCTCTTAAGCCAGTGCAAGGCTGGGAAGAGGTGCCTATCTTAAACAGGATTGATTGGAGGCACTGCACTCTAATAAGGGGTAGACTTTATAAAATGAAGGGTAAATGAAGGTTAAACCTCATGCAGGCAGTGCCAGAGCTGCAGTGTTAACTGGTAGCAACACCTGAAGGTGGTAATTTACAGCTGGCTTGGGGATGCTTGGACGGGAGGTCCAGAAACACCTCTTCTGCCATGGAGACTTGTGCAGAAGAGTCTGTGCGTACAGAAGAGGTTCTGACACCTTTTGAGATGATCGGGAAATGCTCCATAGCATCATCTGCCTGATACTGATCTGCCTGATGATGACTGTGCTGACCTGTGGCTATAAGCTTCTACCCCACGTAATGTGAACCACAAAGTGCAATGCTCAGCGAACATGAGGTCAGATTCTGCTCCTACTATTTGAGTGCTCCGCAGCTGAAGTCTGATCCAACTGGTAGGACCCACTGCCATGAGCAATCTTTGCAGACTCTGGGAGCTTCCACAGCTTGGCCATATTCCTGCAAATCCCTTACTTACAAATAAATAAATAAAGCAGTCGATAGATGGTGCTGACAGAAGAGAGCAGCAAAATCAGCACGTCTGTTAAATCATTTGCTGTTTGGGATGTATATTCTCTGCCAGGCCGTCAGCTTTGAGCCCTGTGCTTCACTTCCCCTTATTTTTCTGGACCAAAAACCTGCTACTGTTTTCTCTGAGAGTCTAAGTGCTGCTGACTCCTTTGTCTGAGCCAGCCACTATTGGTAATGTGGGGCTAAGTTCTGCCAGAGTTTTATTCACTGCAAGGCCCACAGAGGGATTTAAAGCTTTGCAGCAAGCCACAAAGGCCTCGCTGATCATTCAGCCAAACCCAGGGCTCTCTGCCACCTCCATCAGCTCAGAGTGACTCACACAAGATGAAGGGTGACGTGACACCGTGGTGGATCCAGCCTAATGTCAGCAAGATTGGAGCCTGACCTCCAGGTTTCAAAGGCCATCTGGTCCAAGAAAGAGCCAGGGGACATTGCTGGCAATGGAACAAAGCAGAATCAGGCCATTTGGAAGCAATGAAAGCTGTGATGCAATGACACGGAACTTGGCATTGACACTTACTGAGCCAGCGGTGATTTTTTTCCATACAGACTTACCTTGAAAACATCCCCAGTGTGCTGGCCGTGATTTGGAGAGACATGTTGGTATATTCTGGACCACTGAATACATCAGTCCAGAATAAGCCATGGAGCATGTTTCTGTGCAATTTTAAGAACTGCAGTATCAGCCCAATCCCCAGAGGATATTAAAAACATAAAAGAATTTATAAATATTTCACATCAAGTCTCACTGCTCACAGTTTGCAAGCTTCCTCCTGCAGTTTAATGCAGTCAATGGATGATTCATTTTGCACAGGTTTGGGGTACATTTATCTAGGTGGGTGATTTGCCAATCTCCCATGTGTTGTGGGCAGCAATGGTCTTCTTTGGGGTCCATGCACGGCACGTAGCACAGTGCACTGCTGGCCCCCAACCTACCCATTCAGCTCAGTCCTTGAGATTATTGTAGATAATGAATTGCCGGGAAAGAAACATGAGGAAGGGCAATGAAGGGCAGGCTCTCCTGCTGAACAAAGGCTACTGAAGACATCAAGAACTGATTCTCTTCCTCTCTCTCACTGCCTAATGGGAAACCTCTGCCATGTATTACTTCCAGCCAGGCTGTCAGTCCATGTTGTACACGTGGTCCCCTGGCAAAACAGGGAGCCTTGGGCCATGCATCCAGTCTGAGTCAGGGAGCTGCACCTTGTCAATGTGCCTCCAGCTAAAAAGAGCAAGCTGTGCTCTCCTAGCACGGACAACATGCATTGCCTGCAAGGGGTCTGGAGTTTTCCCCACAAAGGGCAACAAATAATGTTATTCCCACCAGAAAAAGACAGAAGGATAATTAACTTTCTGTCTGTCTGATTCACATGAAGGCATTTGAAAGACATTTTGGGTTCTCCCCCCTCCCTTCTTTCTGTTCTGCTTGATCTGAGGGCATGCCTTTGCATTCTGCCAGTAGGTTTCCTTACTGGGATATTTCTAAGCTGTGATAGTTATTTGGGAAGGGGGAAAAAATGTACAATTTGTCTTGCTTCCCGAAAACCAAAATACATCCTAAACACATCAGTATTCCTCTGAGAGACACTGCACTTTCCGAAGGTCCATGTATGTACATGTGCATATTCCTATGGCCGTTCTTAGAATACATCTGTATCATCTTGTGTAAGCAGATCAAGGTCACCATGCCTATCCCAAACCAGCCCAATGTCATTTACCTGTGCAAGAATAACATTAAACCTGTATTATCATACCCATCACTGCCCAAGGGAAGGCACTATCCTCACTCAGACTTTTCTGGTTCTCCTCCTTCAGTTTTTCTATCTGAGTCTACAACTTACAGAATTAAATAGCTGCATCTGCTTTGGTATTTGGCTAAATACTGCTGTCTTCTCTGTGACCTGAGATCACTTGGGTTGAAACAGCAGCAGCCTTGGGAGTGTTTCAGGTCTCTTTTGAAGCAGCCAAATCTGCAGGCTAGCACTGCTGCCTAACTAACAACCTTCACTAAGACCCTTCACTTCAAATGCATTCATAGCAGCAATGGTTTTTAGGAAACACTATGAAAATACAGCCCCTATGTTGAGCCTTCTGGCACATGCCTGAACATGCACACACCTGAAAAGCTTGGTGAAAGCCCTCTATAATCTGTCTCTGATTTCCCAAACTGTTCAGTCAGTCTCCTACCCACAAGAGGTCATCTTGCCAAAGACTTACTTTTCACTGGCCTCATCTAGCACAAGATGTGGAGGAGGTGGAGAGAGGTGGAGGGAGGTGGAGAGAGGAAACACTGACATCCTGGCTTGGAGATGTGCATTTCATTCAGCATCTTGTGGTGGTTTTCCCCTTTCCTTCCCTATGTCACAGAGCTCAGGGAAACCTGCAGGAGAGCAGCAACAAGGACATTCTTGCCCCTTTCTCTACAAGGCTCAGGACAGATGCACACAGTCACCCAAGTTACTTACAGGTTACTTTGAGAAAGGCAGGTAGACGTTACCCAGCATGCACATTAGCTTTGGGAGTCAACACTTGCAGAAGGCAGCTGCACTACACTCAATACCACTCCTCACTCCAGAGGTATGTTTTGGGAACCCAGCACTATCAAATACCACAGAATTTAGCAGGATTTTGGCTATGTCTGCCTACACAAGTTGCTACTGCCCACCAACTGGTGGCAAAGCTATTGGCTGTTCCTTGTGATAGCCCCTCACTTGTCCTTCAATGCTCATCTGCCCTGGATCCCCAGGTTGCATACATCTGTAGTAGCTTGAATGGGCCCCACTCATCTTAAAAGTGAACACTGCGTACCCATGGCAAAAGTGAGCCCATGGCCCATGCTGTTATTTGCAGACAAGCCTATGAGGCAAGATTTTGGGCACATTTCCCACTTGCAATCCTACTTAAACACAAACCTTCTAATTTTCCACAGCCCCCTTGCAACCCTATCCCTTCAAGCTTGTGAAAAGTCTGGAAGTACAAAGAAGTTCTTCTATCCAACTCATTCAGTGGAACCCCCACAGCAGAAAGAAGTAAACCAAAGCTCTTGCCCAGGGATTGGGAATTTTCCAATTCAGGCTTTTGTGGCTCCCACCCATCTGCGCTAGGACAATAGAGGGGCCATGGCTCGCTCCGTGGCAAACTCAAATGCAACTGGCAGAAACGGGAAAAGAGATATAATTGTGTTTCTCCGGGAAAAGTGGTCATTAGGAGGGTATTATCTGGATAGTGGTTATATAAACTGTGGCTGAATGGGCTCTATTTACAATAAGAAAAATTGCCAGAAAGTGATCAGAACATATGCGATGCGATGAAAAGGCTGCACTTGAGCAACATGAAAAGCCAATAATCTGTGAGGAAGTAGCTGTTTGATAGTGAGGAATTTTAAGCAGGAATAGTGCTGGGGAAGGGATTTCAAATCTAATCAGACCATCAGTTTCAAAATGTCTCAGTAGTCCCGAAGCTTGTCTGCAATGTGAAGTAACAGACAGAGAGAAGGCTGCTGCAGCCCATGGCCAGGTCCAGACCCAGTATCTACCTTCTGCAAATCCAGTCTTTACAATAGCACATCCCCTGCCCTTTGGTATGTAACCTTTTCACAGAGGCAAAGTCCTGTCCTTAGACATTTAGGAGGTTATCCACATCTGAAAGAAGGAATCTGTCCCATTACCCTATAGTTTGCCCCATTAAGCCAGTGTCAATCGTGACATTAACAGTCAACACAAAAAGGACATGGAACTGTTGGAACAAGTCCAGAGGAGGCCACGAGGATGATCAGGGGACTGGAACACCTCCCGTAT